>VDFB02128114.1:63522-82228 GCA_007258455.2 Sequoia sempervirens
TAATTAATTAGGTGATGACTTTATTACTCTAACACCCCCCTTAAGATGAACTAGAGAGAAACTAAACTATGATAAAGAAATACTTGAATGGATGCATGGATGGGTCCCGCCCTAATGGTTGATGAGGCACCCATGTACATAAATGAAACTCTCATAATTGGAGCAAGGGAGAAAACCACACGGGAATAAAACTCCCCTCCAAAAGAGAGAAAATAAAAGAATGTAATGCACTAATAGAAGAAGGATAAAAGGTGGATTACATGATACCCCCCAAAGACAACTTCTATCACATAAGTACATATACAATGGTCTCCATAGGAGAGATAGAAAGAGACTAGAAGGCCCCCCCACAATGAAGAAACTCCTGTCGCAATGGTGGATGCCTGATGTAGAATCTAGAAAGAGATCCTAACGCAAAAAAATAACATTCCCTTTGGGAAGAAACGGATCCAAAGGATGATGTCGAAGAAACCCTATGAAGAGTGATGAACCAATATGTCTCAAGATGTGTGCCATGATAGGATGTTGAAGAATATCTATGTCTAAACTTAAACAAATGATGCCAAATCTAAATTGATGTGAAGACTCCTAAAATACAACCTCTGAATGAACTGATAATGGTGGGCGTACAGTGATAATCTGACTGTCAAGATAGAGGAGATGTATGTCCTCAATATAATCCTCAAGATCTGCAGTGTGAGAATCAACAAACAATGTGTTTGGAAGATAAGAATCCCATGATGTAGCAAAAAATGAATGACCAAGATGGTCATGATGTTGAACTGAATCCATAGAGGCCAATGTGGTGATACTAATGCCATCAGGAACAACAGATGATGCATGTGTAATCTCATTCTAAAGAGTAGGAACTAGGATACAAGCCTTTGATCCATCGAAACATGCAAGACCTGCTAGATACTCTAGGTCCTCTAATGTAGCATTATTAATGGGTATACAATTTGTAGTATCCCTAGGTAAGAGATAATCTGAAGCAAGATCCTCTAGGTATGGAGAGAGATTAGGGTCTCCATGGATCTCATAAATATGATTCCAAAGTGTGTGGGGACAATCAGTGTTTGATACAACACACAAAGTGTCAAAATTGACAGTAGAACATATAAGTCCTACTAAATGATCTCTAATGATATCCAAAGCTATTTTTCTCCCTGGTGTGTTTGGTTTAGGTATGAGGTCATATAAATGAGGCAAAATATTAAGCCACCTACAATGTGTAAGTATGCCCTTTGCCCATGAATCATAATTATCCCGTTCTAGGATTACAACAGAAGGGTGAGTAGAAAAACCCATTATTACTCTTCAAATGAAAAAATATGAGAAAATTGACTTTACTACATGGAAATCATGTGAAATAGAGCCAAATGACGCAAATAGAGCATTCCCAAGTTCCAAAACATCCAACTAATTAAGAAAATTATGTAAACACCAAAAGCTAAATAAAATGTACCTGGGGGAAAATATAGGAAAATAAGTCAGATCATCATTTTCATGTTTCTGGGGGAATTTCTTTTGCATACAATCTTCGTTTAAGATATGATTTCCCTACAACTCAGATCTGATGAAAACACCAATTTGCATTATGTGAACAATTGCATATGTTTCCATACAAAATTGATAAATAATTACAATGAAACAATCCTTATGAAAAGGATAAAAGCTAACCCTAGATTAGGTTTATATTAGAACATGACAAGTGTCCTCATAGGAATGAATGAGACGTGTTCTAATATTAGAATCTTTAATCATGCAAAATGCAACTAATTAATTAAATCAAATAATTAAATAAATGCACTTCTAAGTTTAGCTTAAGTGTAATAAAGCATAAAGTGACCCAATTAATTAATGATTAATTAATTAATTAGGTGATGACTTTATTAACATTATTTAATTATAGAAGAAGAGGGAAAAGCTAAGTTTTTGAATTAAAATAATATTTGATTCAAAAGTAGAGAGGAAAGGACCAATAAAAGTCGAGGAAAGGGTGAAAGTCATTTACAATTCTTTACAACACCTTCACAAGACATGCATTTTATTCAATTTCCAAGGGCCCAAGACCTAATGTGGATGTGTAAAACACCTCACAATACTAAATCAAGGCCTCATTAAGTCCAATTTATCATCAATTTATCCCAAATCAAGCAAGGTATACACTTTTTGGCGACACAATATATATCATGGATCAATTCAATATTGATGATATGCTTAATCCACCTCCTCATCCCCCTACACCTCCCCCCTCCACTTCCCCCCTCCACTTCCACCTCCCCCTCCACCCCCTCTAGGATCTCATGAGGCTCACCTATGAGAATAGATGAATGCTAATGTTAGATCCATTAAGAATCAAATCAATGTTATTCCAATGAAGCATTGATTCCACCACACTTGAGGAGTTTTCAATCTGCAATGCAAAATGTTGTTTATGCCATTAGGTCCATTGATGTGGACTTAGATAAGAATCGATGATGGCAAGAGGATATGAGACAATTTTATTTAGATGACATCTCCTACAAATAAATTTTGGACCTAAAAAATAATAAAATCCCATCTTACACCTTATTTTGCTGACCCTATCACTAGCCTACCCATTCCTGCAAATAAACCTAGAATATCAATGAGGTGGTGCAAACATCCACAAATTTATGTAAATTTTTGGGAGTGATGGTGGATGGTAGTTGACCATCCACCATATGCTAATTTGGAGGCTCCTTTATACCTTTTGAGGAAATTATATACATAGTTTGTTTTGGGGAAAAATATCAATTATTTTGATTTTAAATAATTTTAGTGTGTTGGTGGTGGCATGCCACAATACAGGTTAGGGGCATGGGTTGATCCATGAAGCCCCATGTATTCCCAACCTCTTGTAGATCCTCTTGCTCTTATCATTCCTGCACCTATGCATCATCATGCATTAAGATATTTAAGTGCACTCGCAGGCAACCTTGATGAGCATACTGTTGCGATGAAAGGTGGGGCTACAGACCATGACCACAGAGGGGCATTGTATGGAGCTAGTCCTAGTACCACTCCATGAGTGTCAACACCCCACGTATGTACCAGTTTTCATCGGGTATGTTATGGATCTGATTAGGCTATGTACCCAGTTCAGGTGGGCATGGGGATTCTGGTGGAGAATCTAGTGGCATCAATTCATACGTTGATTTTCTTACTACAGAGCACTACAAAAATTTCAACACAGGTATAAATATGCATGTACATGTTGAATTTATAAGAATTTTTTAAGCACACATGTTTTTAATGAACATATATATATATATATATATGTATAAATTATAATGTTTTAACAATCAAATTGTTTGGTGTAGATGACACTGACCACAGGGGCATCATCTGCTCCTCGAGTTTTTATGTCAACACCAGTGCAAGTCCGCAACCCTTATGTGGTATTTTGATTTCAATTTTTTAAATAATATGAAATATTATTTTTAACTTTACTTTTTAATTTGTAATTCAATCATGAACATGTGTTTTAAATATTTATGTTGGTTCAGGGGAGTCAATTGACTTCCACATCAGTTCTACCTAAGGGTTTTTTGAGCACTCCTCCATTATCGAGCATCTTGCATGAGGTGCAGGTACATGTATATTGTAAATTATTTAAAGTTACTATAAGTACAATTTTATATTTTGAATTAACTATATATAAAATGTGCACGTACAAGTAAATATTATAAGTGTTATGCCTATGTATGTAGGTTGAGACAACCATGAGAATAGGGATCAAACACACATTTTATGTGGTGGCAATTCAAGAGACATCTAAATTTTAGGTTGTTTAAAAAAAATTCTGCACAATGTGCAAAATTCACTAACTCATTTGACTGCAAAATATGACAAAACTTTCTGATGAAAGATGTCTAATTAGATGAATCATTGGGTACCTATATATTTAATGTGAAATTTTCAATTTTTTTAAAAATTTGTTCTTGATGTTCATCGAAATTGTGACGCTCCGTGATTTTCGTCGCTTTTTCGACGAACATCAGGCATAAATTTTAATAAATAAAATTGAGTTCGACAATTTATCTATACTTGTGACAATGTTTTCATGCTATACTTGTGAATTTTCTATACTTGTGATAGTTTGTGGAGGTTATAGGCCAAATTTTTTTGGTGCAAAATATCAAAATTATTAGATTTTGTTACCTTTCTATGATTAAAAATTATTGGAGTGTGAGTTTGATATTTTTTGAAGATCTAAATATTCAAGCTTGGTAAAGAAAATTCATGTCAGATAATATTAGTGCAGAACAAAATGAAGAGACACTTGCTAGATTGAAAAGAAAGGGTGATGGGAAATGTTATTGTCCTTGCAATAATTGCAATGGATTAAAGACAAGAAGACTTTTAATCACAATAGCTGAGAAACATTGTAGGAAACATGGTCATGTTGAAGGGGGGAATGATTATCGTCCATTGGTAAGTTGTTCATTTTATGTCTTTATATTGATTGAATTTGTAAATGTTTATATCATTTTAACATTTTTTATATATATAAAAAATCACTTGATCATGATCATGGTTTATTTGTGTTGATCATTATTATAAAGGTGGGGCACCCTAGGGCACATGATATGGATTATCATGGCTCGAAGAATGTGGTTTTGCAAGCGGAGGAACATGGAGATGTGAATATCGAAGATGAAGTTAATGATCCTATGGAAGAAGATGATCATGCACCAGAAAACATAGTTGAAGATAATGGTACAAATACATTGATCCATGACACATTTAGTGGTGCAGCTGATCATGATGATCGAGATGTCTTTGATGATGTTCATGATTTACCTATACTTGAGAAGGCCTATGAGCCCCTTTATGAAGGCTCCCAAACAACTCTTCTCTCTGTTGTATTGTTGTTGGTGAATTGAAGGTTATGAATGCTTTATCCAACATAACAATCTCACAGATGTTAAGGTATGTCATATATGTCATCTTTTTTCATCTATTTTTGTTGTTAGTTCATCACTAGTAAATAAAGGATGAAATATGTACCATTAATATTATTTATATTATTTTTATTTTTTTTGTTGTAGATTGATAGGTGAATTTTTGTTACCACCATCAAATATTTTACCTTTCTCATACCGAGCTTTATCTGACATTATGAAAGATATTGGAATGGAGTATCAAGCAATAGATGCATGTCCCAATGATCATATTATATATCATAACCAACATGAATTTGCAACAGAATGTCTAGAATGTCATATCAATAGATATTGAATAGATCAACTAACAAAAAAGGTGTCTTGCTAGGTTCTTCATTATATTCCCATTATTCCATGTATGCAATGATTATTTAGGTGTGAAAGCTTAGCGCAATTTATGGATTACCATAAATGGAATAGAAGTGGAGATGGAATTCTTTGAATGCCTACAGATGGCTCTACATTTAGGGACATGGAGGAAAAATGGCCACACTTTAAAGAAGAACATCATAATCTTAGGATTTCATTGGCAAAAGAAAGTGTCAATCCATTTGGAGAGCTGAGATCCATTTACTCGGTCTGGCTTTTTTTTGTTATCAACAATAACATTCCTCCATGGATGTCAATAAAGAGGGAACACATAATATTGGCAATGATTGTTCCAGGTATTTTTTTACATCAATTTTATTTAATGTAGTAGCATCTCATTTGTCTTATTTCTTGCATAATGACTTATATTTTTTTCATTTAATAGTCATGTACAATAATTTATATATATTGCAGTATAATGGTTATAATAATTATGTAATGTTTATGTTCATTCAACTAGGTAAGTACCAAGTTAAAGATATGAATGTATATATCGAGCCTCTTATCAATGAGTTACTAAAGTTATGGAATGGTATCACTATGTATGACGTCTCTAGACCAATAGGACAAAGACAATTCAATTACATCCAATGCTTGTATGGAAAATTCATGATGCCCTAGGGCTAACACATTTTGTGGTATGTTATAACATTCGACTACACTTTAACGACATTTAATTTTAAAAGTAGATATCATGCATGTTTTTAAAATAATCTATTCATTATACATAATTATAAAAATTGACATATTTAATCCAATTATAAATGATCTTGTAGATCTTCAAACAAAGGGAAAATTTGCTTGTCCAGGTTGTGGTCCAAAGATGAAATCTTGTCATTCAACAAGTTTAGGAAAGTAGGTGTTTGATGAGTATAGGCACTTCCTCCATAGAAATCATAAGTATCGAACTACTGAAAAACATCTTTTCAATGGGAAAGAGGAGACTACATCAAAACCACGAAGAATGTCACCTCACCTATGAAAGTTGGAATATAATAGAATCAATCGTCAAGGTTATACATGGATCAAATTGTTTATCTATCATATATGATATGTTTTGAATTTATATTTTTATATTGTGTTGTGTTTACTCATGTTGTAATTGACAATGATTGTCGTTGTTAATTTGTTTAACTTATATGCTTCATGAAGGTCGTCAAGGCATTAATGGTTGGCTTCCATAGGGACTGAAAAGTTATCCCAGACAATTTAGTAGGTTGCCCTATTATGAGCAGCTACAAATTTTGCATTTGTTTGATACAATGCATGCTCGAGGAAAAGAATATAATAGAAGCAGATTATAGAAAATGTGGATGGGGCATGGCTAAAAGAAAAAATTGTCAAAATTTGTAGTGACGTTCAAGAAGCCAATCATGCAATAAAAAATTTCAATCAATTAAATAGCGATGGAGACCAAATTAATATAAGTGCTCTTCCTTGTTTATTAACAGAGCAGCAAAGCAATGTTATAAAAGAAGTCATACTAAAATTTGATTTCCCACAGGATTTGTTGCGAACATAAACAATATCGTAAGAAAGAAAGGTGAATTTGGGTTAGGGATGAAAATGCATAATTGGCATACCTTCATTAAGGTAATTATTCTAGTATATTTTATGTAGAAGTTGAAAAACCAACTTCACAGTCCCCAAGAATCACCTGCAAGCAATCACCTATCACATGCAATAGATATTCAAAACAAAATCTATAAACCCTCAGAGAAAACTTGTGCAAGCCAATACCAGCATAATATTATTGAATGTAATTGTTTTACAAATAATACAAAATCCTTTGAAAAGGAAATCAAGCAATAAAGCAAGAAAAAACAACCCTAATCATATCTTGAGCAAAGGCCAAAATATCTAGTCAGATGAAGCATGCTAAAGTGTAATTAAATAATTAATTACACCAACATTTTATATATATTTGTATCTGCTTACGATTATTATTGCTGTTTTACTAGTTTTTGAAAAAATAATGAAAAGATCATTTTATAATTGTTGCAGTGCGTTCTACCTCTATCTCTCCCAGACAACATCGATAGTAATTTCAAGCAAGTTATATATGATCCTGGAAAATACATAAGGTAAGTAGCAATATTTTTTCAATTCATTGTATAGATCTTATATTTTCCATTTGTTCTACTTGTTATGTAATATATTATGTTTTGTTAGAATCTCGTTAATATATTTGCTTGAATCATGAGATGGATTTGTCATCTAAAGAAATCCATAAAGAAGATATAAAATTATTGGAGGAGAAAATTCCTCGTCTAATGTGTGAAATGCGAGTTTCTACCTTCCATTTTCAATGCACAAGAACACTACCTCATACACCATGAGATTTGAGGGAGATTGAATTTTGGACTGTACAAAGGTCCAATGTGGATGGTTAGAGAGGCACTTAGCAGAATTTTGAAGGATTTGGTTAGACAAAGAGAACATCCTGAGGGTTCTATGGTGGAGGGATATATGGTATACCAGACCATGGTGTACATTACTGAATATCTTCCTAAGTTCGCAACAAAGATCCAT
Organism: Sequoia sempervirens; assembly: GCA_007258455.2. NCBI lineage: Eukaryota > Viridiplantae > Streptophyta > Pinopsida > Cupressales > Cupressaceae > Sequoia > Sequoia sempervirens. The sequence continues at coordinate 71,394 of VDFB02128114.1, forward strand.
GTAGATTGCATTTGGGATCCCAACTCCATTAACAAATTCAAAGAAGGTAGATTGAGGAAAGTGAGGTAATTATAACATGGTCATGGAGATTAATTAGAATACATTTTACATTTCCTTCAATTGCTTGAAAAGAAACAACATGGAACTAGTCCAAATGAAGAATATTCCACACACTAATAGAAAAGTACTGGTATGGTATTACTCTAGAAAATAAGTCATATATCATGGTAATTAACTAATTATATGTCATTTGTGAATTTCATTTTTTTTTATATAGTTGGTTGAGAATGGGATGCACTACATTTATGCGTTGCAAACAATCTTGATTGGATGGCGGTATGGATTGAATGATGTCAACAAAGTTGGTCACTACGATAACATGGGAAGGTGTGGCTTCATTTAGTTAAAAAAGCTCATAAGTAATGGAGATTCCAGCGTTACACCAAGGGAAATTGAGTTTAGCATATGGTTTAAGAGATAAATGGGTATGTATAAATATATTGTCGTTATATTATTTAATTATTTTCAATTTTATTGATGTATATATATGTTAAGTTTTTTTTCTTTTCATACATTCGGCCAAGAATAAATATGTTTATCAACTAATGATGCAATATTTTTTATATGTTTGACATATTTCAGGTGAAACACCACAAGGCTATGTGGTGCAATGGCATAAATTTTGAATCAAAAAGTTGAATGACATGAAGAAAACTTGTGATTATGGGATAACTGCAGTCTTTCAGGTGACTAATGTTTCATCTAGAAGCGACATACATCCAAAAGTCTCAGAAAATCGATACTATGGGATTTTGGATGGTATACTTGAAGTGTGACTTTAAGTCCTTCAAATTAGTTTTTGTTAAATTAGATCAATGGTACATGCCACAATTGGATAGAAATTGATCCCAAAGAGAGGAACTATTATTATTGAACATGATAATGGATTTACCATGGTTAATACAAGGTTGGTCGAGTGAGTTGGAAATAAGCCCTATGTTCTTCCAACTAATGTGAGTAGCTATTTTACTCAGAGGTTCAGGCCATTCGTTGGTCATTTTTGGGCGGAATATGATCAAGGAGGAAGGCCGATAAAGTATAATGTGGTGGAAGGAAGAAGAAAATGCGAAGAACTAGAAGATGATGCTAGATGATGATCAGGATCAATAGTTAGTTGATGATGTGCTTGACGAAGATGTCGAAGAAGAGGAAATAGATCATGATGATGTAGGAGTTAATGTTTGTGAAGATGATATCCATGTGGATGATGACATTATTGAAACTAATATCAATGATGATGATGATGATATGACCAATCCTTACACAATGTCAAATCTGGTTGGATGATCTGAGATAAAGAGTTGGATGAAGAAGGATCAATGACATTGGGAAATGTATGGATTATGTGATTATATTATGTGAGCATTATTGATTTCATGATAGAATTATATTTGACTTATATGGTTACATAATTAATTCATGATGTACTTTTTAATGTTGTTAATTCATGATGTTACAACTATTGTAGCTCTCCTAGAAATTTCCATATGATCAAATCCTAATTAATCTATGAATATTTATGATTAGATATTATTTGATCATATCTTTGGTTATTTCATTCCCAAAAAATTAGTGTTTCCTCATGTTGACCCCACATAGTGACATGTGAATGGGGCCAACGTTGAATTTTTTTCAATTTGTGCTTGTATGGAGTGAAACTTGACATGGTTAGCCTAAACACATGCATTGATGATATGGGAGGGTTTTGAGACTCAAACATGATGCCATGCTATATAAAGGCATCTCATCCTTCCTAATAATACAAGTTGACTTATTCTTCGTCTCTTTCATATATTGTTCCTAATTATCAAATGGTGGTAAGTGATTATTCCCTTATATATCATTGTATAATTAATATTTTCTATATTAATTTATGTATTTTTATTATATTATGTGGAGCTCCAAAAAGTTAGAGAGGAGTTCAAGTTAGTAGGTTCAAAATAAAAAAGCATTACTTGTCTCTCTATCTACTCAATAATCAAAAGGCCATCAACTCTTCCATCCTAGTTGAGAGGACTAATTATATTATGATTTTTTTATGTTCCTATATAGCTTTCTTGTACATGCATTTTGTATTACTAACATGTGACATTGTATGCATATATTTCTTTCTTGTATATATTATAGTTTTACCAACATATACTATTGTATGCTTGCATGGATTTTTAGTTAATATATATTTTTTTTATTATTGATCTTTTTGATATTTTCTATAAGTTATTATTAGATGATACACATTGGATTCCTTTTAATTTTTTATATTTGAAGATACATAACTAATTACAAGGATAATATAAAGAAGATATATCTATATATGTATCATTTATGAGTTTCTAAAATATTTTACTTCCATGTCAACCACTTTCTTTACTTCAATTGAGAAACATAATACCTCTATAATCTTGCATTTATCAAGCATCAATAAAATAAAATTCAAGTACTTAGCTATCAATTTTCTCTTGATTGATCTAGTAATAATATACTAGCCAACTAATACTCAGCCAATGATATCATCTTGCATTGATTTGTGTTACTTGACCATCACATAATTGAACAAAGTACCACTTTAGAAATACCACATACATAGTCTTCTCTTTCTACAAACCCCCCATTGTATTCATAAGGGTTTTATTGTAGGTCCCATCAAATACTATGCCCTAATCATGTAACAAGTAGATAAGTCATCTTTACTAAGGTCAAACAAGGTTGTTTTATCACAAAATAAAATAGTTTTAAGTTTTAAGTGTTAGATTTATGTTTTGATTATAAGGTTTATCTTGTAGATTTAAGGTATGTATTTAAGGTTCTTACAATGAGTTTTCAACCAATGGTATTATTCTTTCCTATATCTACCATTCTAGTTCTAAAATAAAACATACAAATCAAACTTAAATATTAATTTGAATTTCACATGTTATTTTGATTTTTGGCCTCACGCGTGCAGGAGCACGACATAGCTTAGTGCACTAAGACCCTAACTGGAAAAACAGGGCAGGAGGAAAGCCAGAGTGACGAGGTTGAGAGCACTCAGAAAGGGAAAATTGACAACCAAGGGACAATGAGTACTGTAAGTGATTTATAAATTTTATATTGGCACCCCCATTCTCTTTAACCTGCAATTTTCATGCCTTTCCAAAGATATTGCCGTACATTGGCACCCCCATTCTCTTTAACCTGCAATTTTAATGCCTTTCCAAAGATCTTGTTGTACATTTGTTGTGATTCAATGACTAAGAGAATCTACCATAATGACAAATAGTAGAGTTGTGGGGTAGGTCATTGCTTGATAAAATATCTCCATTCCTCCCTTCCAAGCATTTCTTAGAGGTAATAGTTGTCCACTTCTTCTCTTTATTAAGGAGTTCTCTATGCAATTTTAGGATTAATAGCTAGATTAAAATCATTGATCAACCTTAACCCCAAACCTATCTTATTCTTGGGTTTAGAAACAAACTCCAAATCCAACATAGGAATACATTTTTTTATCTTCCACTTTTGACCAAAAGCATTATTTTCCACATTGTCGATAATTTTCACAAGCATATGCAACAAACTTGTATTGTATGTTGGGAGATTTTGAAGAGTAGCCTTAATAAGTTGAAGCTTGTTAGATTGACTTAAGAGAGATATTTTCCATCATGCAAGTTTGTGTTGGAATCAATCCAACAGGATATTCAAAAAAGTATTTGAGATTGGGCCCTTAAAGAGTTGCATCCCAAGGTAGAAGGATAGGATAGATCCTATTTGACATGCAAGAATGTTGGCAATGTTCCCAAAGATTCCACTAGAATAATAAATGAGAAGGGGGATACAAGGTTCTCTTGTCATATCCCTCTAGATCCCTTAAAGAAGCCATAAGAGATACCACTAATGATGATAGAAAATTTGGAACCGTAACAATTTTTAGGAACTTTTTTCCAAAATAAAAGAATTTATATAACTTTATTGAGAAACTCCCATGAAACATGGTTGTAAGCCTTCATCAAATCTAACTTTAGAAGAAACCTTTCCTTTTTATTGAGTTCCATAGAATGGAGCACTTCATGAATGGTAATGATACAGTAAAGAATCTTCCTACCATGGACAAAACTACTATACTATGGAGAGATCAACTTTGGGAGAATTTGTTGCAGTTTTAAGGAAATGATTTTTGCAAAAAAATTATACATCAAGTTACAATGGTTGATTGGTTGAAATATCGAGCTAAGCCATGCCCCTTTTGTCACTGTTCTACAAAACCCTCCATTTTCCCTCAATACACTAAGGTTTTAGAGAAACACCATATACCTAACCTCCCTAACTCAACTATTGTATTCAACACATTAAAATCATCCTACAATAGGACAAACAACCTTCATTCATATTGTTCCATCCATCAAATTGACAAACCTTGACTTAACAACCACAAATTCACAAGAAAATTGCCCCTATTAGCCCTATGGCATCACTTCAATGCCAAGTTTCTTGCTTTAACATAGGTCTCCTAAATGTAATGAACCTCTATCCTACCATGTTTCACTCCAGTAAAACAGTTACTATTCAAGATGGTGATTGGAGTTAATTGGGCGGAAATCATTGTTGCAGCCCTCGGCCGCACATATGGGAAAAATAAAGTGATTACGCATATTTGATTGTTTTCTCCCTGGTGATTTGCTTCAAAAAGTGAAATGAGGGAACACATATGTTTACATCTGATGCCGAACTTGTTTCCCGATCTTTTGTCCTTGGATGCGGCAGCACAAAGAGAAGAAAATAAAATTGCAAAAGAAACCGCGGAAGAGGTAACAGAGCGTGGTATTTGATGCTGAAATTTTTGATAAACCTCAACAACCTTTTTCATCAAGCCCAACCCAGGATTGCTAAATCATCTCAGACCAAATTACCTTCAACCAATGTCCATAAGCTTGTAAACCTTAACAACCCATTATTTTTCAGGTACAGATTTTGACATCTGTCAGCAATTTGCGGCACCACATTAATAATATGTGACTTCCCGTCACTAAAATACATTGAAGAAGTGCCACAGCTTTTCACTGCTGAGTAGCGGAAAAATGATTTAAGCTGCCATGATGAGCTTTCATTTTTCCAAGCCAATTTCTCCTACTTTTGCCGCCAGCTCTGCCATGTTTGTGGATGTGGCAGGTATGTCTCCTACACCAGCATAGCACTAGTTTATGGCCTTCAATCCAACTACATCCATTATCTTTTAGATTTCCTCTATCTTTCATCGGTAATCTCTTTACCTATTTGAACCTCATACAGATGTTTTAGATGAAGAACCCATTATTGTGAAATGTGCCTCAAGTTGAGTAAAGTGAATCCATGCTCTGCATCACAATTTGAATTTGTTTCCATTCCAATGTTTTGAGTTTAGTTTCTTTGTATGTCTTTGTTTGAATACCACATTGTGTTGTGTGTGGATTTGGTTTCAAAGCTCTGTTTCTTTTGTTTTTAGTGGTGACATAACTCTAAAATTTGACTTTTTTGCATAAAAGGTTAGTGGAAAATTTGACAGCTTTGAAGGGTTTAGAGGCTCGATTGAGAGAGATACACAGATATTTGGATCTTGTTGTTGATGGGAAGCTTCCACTTAACCATGAAATTTTGTACCATCTGCAGGTATGCAAAAATTTCTCTACTTACATTCATTCAAGAGGCTAGATCACTTATCTCTTGTCATATGGTTGGATTAATGCGGCATACAATGCCAATGTGGGCTATAGGTTTTTTAATATGTTCAAGTTATGCATAGTTTACAATGAATAGAGGGTGAAAAGGGGTGTGTAAGTTAAAACAACCATCATTAACAATCATTCTTTATACTATGTTATATTTATTCATTATTCCTAAAATTCTTAAACATACAAACTAGGAAGAGAAATCTATTCAATACATGAGTATGTACTACATATATTGTTGTATCCAAGCCTTATGATCTTGGATATATCTAGGAAGGCCCAAGAAAGGAGTTTCATGTATATAAGTAGTTGATTGGATGTCTCGGAAGTTTTGGAAGAATAAAAATACATGACTTGTACGTGTAACAATAAATAACAATGCACTAGTTTAAATAAGAGTTGCATGGACATGGATATAGACACAGATGTGATTTTTTTTCAATTCCCCCCCTTCTTCTATTATGGTATTGATCTTATTACAGGTCCTCTCTATATCGCTAGCATTGTATTGAACACTACCTCTGAAACAAAAGCAACATTTTGTCTACTCTCATACAATTATTCTTTTTGTAATTCCAATTATTTTCCTATACTACAACTTTTGGAATATTTGTAAAAGTGAATTTACAATTCAATATGAAAATTCATCCATGTTTCAGAACTTGCAACCTCGAGATGGATAAAGACTATCTCACAAACCCCTTCCACTAGCACACAACAATACAACACCTGCTGTGAATATTGAAATAATTAATCAATTTGCATTCTCGCATCATTGATAGGAGCCCACTCAGATGAATGAAAGGCTAAATAATGTAATATAATAATATAAAAAATAGATTTATGGTTTCAATAATGTAATATTATGAATAGCTTTTCTTTTCTCTCCTATCTTGTTCTCCCATGATAAAGAGTTAGAAATTAAAACACCAAAAAAATATGAATACTATTGTTCCATATTCTCTTCTTCTCTTATTGTCACATATTTAAACTCTTCACTTAATGAAAACAATTGACATATCTCAATATCACCCATTGTTGGCTTCAAGTGCTCATTATAAGTAGCCATTGTCCCATGAGTGATGTAGTAATAACTAGCTATCCGTCCTAGATCATTAACCTAGAAATATCCACTTTTCTAATCATATTTCACCAAATTACTTTTGTCCAAGATAGTTGCAGCTGAATATATTTGTTAATATAAAGAGTTCAATTATCAGAAGCACTAGCAAGTACCATTAAATTAAAATGCAAGGGTCATACTTGTCTAACAATACCATAGTAAAATTACTATGTACTAAATTGAAAATCACAGCTATGCTTACCAAGTCTGCCCTTCTCTCTTCTAAGGTATTGTATTTTTGTAAAGCATTAGAAGATAGACCATATAGAGCTAGGTTTTTTATCATGTGAATGTAAAGATAAGTGTATCCCAACCATGTGCATGTGTCCCTTACATTTTGAACTGTACCTAGGACAATTTCTACATTTAAATGATCTGCTAATTTTGAGATAAATTGGCTCTCAATTGGTAATTATTGATTCATAAGGGACAGATAATATTGCAGCTCGCTATGACCTGTTAATATTACTCCTCCATTGGAATCATACTATGGCCTTCCATATATTGATCTACCAAAAAGGTCTCTATTGCTAGAATGGGCATCTCCAACATGGAGTTTTTTTCAAAGGGATGTTGAGGTGTATGATCCTTATTGGGATAGAGGTGCAACAAGTATGTGTTAAGGTCCTTGTTTGGCAATGGACATTGTGGCTACTTGACACAATCTAGTGTATTGTAGCATATTAGTAGATCAAGCTACCAATCTCCTCAACCATCTATTGAAGGTGTCAATCTTGAGAGGAGAAAATTGTGGCCATTGATGGAAAGTAGGAGGCTAGGTGCATATATGATATGTCCACATGGCATGAACTAGTGGATTTCAACAATGTTTGCACTTCGGTGAATAAAACCACTCAACACTTTAGCCATCCACCAATTGGCCATAATCACTAATCTTTGGGGAAAGTTGATCTACACTTTCAATGTTGATTTATGTTTAAGTAAAGCCTATAGATATCAAGTAGTTTTATCAAATGGTTTTGGTGAAACCATGTGGTGTGATCTAATGAACATTGGTGGATGTAGGTACTTTGATAAATCATGCCATTCAACACTTTAGTAGTCTAATGATTTGCTCAAGTTGTTGATCTTCAAGGTGAATCAAAGGGTATATAGTCAAGTGAAAAAAATAAGTTTACACGACATGTATTGGTTATATTTTGAAGCCAAATATGTTAAAGTAATTTTGGGTTGAAGAGAAGATCTCCCTTGACCATTAATATTGATGTAAAATTGATCTAGACCATTAATTGAGTGGGGTTAGAGTGCATTATAAGGGATGATCAATTAGATTTTGCAGAACCATGTGGTGTCATCTAATAGATTTTGGTAGATTGGTCCACCTTCCACCTTCCACCTTGGTAGTTCATCTATCCATTGATATCATTGATCATCAAAGCCAAAGCATCTCAATTGTTAATCTTTTCTTGTGTTTAGGCGATTAAGGTGGTGGATCCAAGTAATGAATAGGAAACATTTGAAGGAAACTTGGCATAGTAAGATTAACTCTTATTGTTCAAGGAGTTTTCTTGTAAGGGTATAGTTTCAGAGGCAGACCATAATCTAGATGCCAAGTTGCTGCTTGGGAAGATGGTAGCTGAGAGTTGATTTTTTCCCATAGTGTTCATGAAAACTAAGGAGATTGACTCCCTAAGTTATGGGTTGTATTCCAGCCATTTAATTGGCATTAGAAATAAACAAATTTAGGTCTATCCAGGCATTATGCATTTTCATTTGAGGAATATTTTTTCCTGTTCTATAGAAAATCCGATCCAAAGGAATGTCCTATAGTGCATGAGGTGTGGGCATCATGATATTGAGCCCTCCAAGTATTGAATTTCTCCTTTGAGATGCAGTGTGGAAATCATAACATACTTGAAGGTTCTTAACAACTCTAATAGTTGTACCCGGGGCCATGTTTAACGAACCAAATGCAATTTCTAACTTTTCATTGTAGTGGAAGCATACCACTACCTCAATGCTTGAATTAGCAATAATAGACATTTTTTAATCTAAGAACAATATCTTTTCAAACATGCTCCAACATTCAAAAATTTGTTATTTCCATTAGAAGACTTATCCTTTAACATCTTAAAAAGTGAAATTCTTTATGAGATGTACTTTGAATAAGATCTAACAAAATAACTCCATGGGATGATTTGCATTAAACTTGAATTCTCTTTTCTAGTATTCAATGTGATATATATTTTGTTTTATAGAAAAAACCACCCATGCTTGACATTAGGGAAGAATGAAAGAACTACAAAAATACCAATGAAGTCCATGTGCAACAATCTTGGAGATGAATTTAGATGCAGTGTGGCAATCAAAACATACTTGAAGGTTCTTAACAACTCTAATAGTTGTACCAGGGGCCATGTTTAATAAACCAAATGCAATTGCTAACTTTTCACTATGGTGGCAGATAAATGATGAATATGATTGGCCCTATTAAGTAGAGAATATTAAACTATTCTCGAAACAAAGAGAAGCTCAATAAGGTAATACACTTTTCAATATAATTTTTGAATGAATTTTTTTTTTTAAACTACAGGGTTTCGTCATAATTTTGACGAACATAGCCCAATGAACCACAAAAATTTGCGACGAGGTTGTTGTACACACGACGTAGTTTTCATTGTAATGGAAACTCCACCTTGTCGAAAAAAGGATGAATGTTTGGTGCTTTTTCAACACGTTCAAATGGGCGCTCTGCAACATTTTGTGTTTTTTCTTGTCGATAGATGGATGAAGCTACGTTGAATTTGCAACAGACACCGCCAACATTTTCTGTGGCACTGATCGTTGATGTTGGGTCGTGGTTTCGATGAATAAAAGTTGGTCATTAAAGTGATGAAATTCCAGTGATGAAATTTAAAATAGTGTTGTGTCAGTAATTCGACAATATTTTTTCAATATGTCACCAAACATTTGTCAAAATTTGTAGTCAAATATAGTAGTGATTTGTTTTTTATTAGGAAAAATAGGTTTTGAAGTGACCCAAAAACCCTTTACAAAAAAGGAAACCTGCTAAAAATAGAAACAAGAGCACTTGCAGACCACAAAATTCAAAAATGCTGACAAAAGATAAAGCAAGACAACTCGTCAACAACCCAACAACAAACCATTAGCACAGACGGTTGATCAACCAAAAACCACAGCAAGAAACTCCAACATATTATCGAGCACCTTGGTAGAATCCATATTACTAGAGATGACCCTTTCATGCATCTTTACCACATCCTGAAGTTCCTGGAATGAAATGGCTGCCCTTTTCTTAGTCTTGCTCCTTGTATGTAGGTAGGGACCAACATCCACATTTTTCTCCACACACAAATCAATATCCCCATTCCTTTCCTCCAGGTTCATATGGTTAACCTCAATAATGGCCTCCTCATATTCACCCAAATCCAAGGACTTACCAATCCAATTGATGGATTTATCGTTCAAAAATGACAAGCCCTAAGCACTAGTCTTTAGTGATTGATTACTGATTCTAACCATAGTTTGTTGGTCATTGTTGATCTTGTTCATTCTTTCCTCCATACCCACTAACCGCTCCTCATTGATCCTATGAAAAACATTTTCCAAAGAGGTTAGCCTTTCCTCATGATTTATCAAGGATCACATTCATAGTCTTGACCTTATCTCTCATTGACCATTCCCTTTGATTGCAATTCACTAATGCCACACAAAAATCCTACCAGCCTTTAAGCTTAGTATTAATTTCCTTCACTTCTAAAAAATCCATTTCACAAGGGAGAGAAAGTTTCTAGTGTCATCCTTCACCATTCTACAAAATAGTTCCATAATTATCTCCTCCCAATTGACCAGCGCAATAATAGGAATATCAACATTCTCATTAGGTTCTTCCCATACGCCACCTTTTCCCTCCAAATCCTCCTCCACAGGGGAGTATTCAACCTCAATTACCTCCACTTTCACTTGGTGTTTCTTAGGGATATCAGCCAAAT
>VDFB02128114.1:85374-141086 GCA_007258455.2 Sequoia sempervirens
ATTTAACCTACACACATGTGTGGAATACTTGTAAAAATAGGTACAAGTTGTGTATATAGATAGTTTTATATAAATTAAAATACTTGTTTTGATGATATATTGATATTGCTTGGATCATTTTGATATTAGGAGGCATGAAGACCTATTACATTCCCCACAAGTTTTGGATTTTCTTGAGATGACATAGCCACATTTTGTAAACATTGTTTTGATTTGGCATATATATACATACACAATTACACAATTACACATTTTGTACAAATTTCTATACATGTACATACACAATTATACTCTACACTTTTATATATCAAAATCAGTATTCTATATATTTTGTTCATTAAATGTGCATGTTTTCCTACTTTGAAACTTTAAATTTGATTTTATAATAACTAAATATCATGTATATTATTGATAAATTTGGTTGCCTTGGGAAAATTCACCAAATTTTGAGAACTTCTTTGATCCCCTTAAGACATCATGTTAGGACCCCTTGAGACATCCTATTTCAACATAAATTAAATTAACATTGACACTATTTTTGTATAGAGTGTGATTGTTATGATGAATCATCCTAAATTCTAATACTTAATTATATCAATTGTGATTAAATATGAGCCATGTACTTTGAAGTATTTTCAATCCCCTTAAGATGTCCTATTAGGACATATCCTAAATATTTATACTTAATTATATCATTTGTTATGATGAGTCACCCTAAAGTCTAATCCTTAATTATATCAATTGTGATCCAACATGAGACATGTACTTTTAATTCTTTGATCCCCTTAAGAAATCATATTAGGACCCCTTAAGACATCCTATTATGACATAAATTATATTAACATTAACATTATTTTTGTATAAATTTTATGATTGTTATGATGAGTCATCCTAAATTCTACTACTTAATTATATCAATTGTGATTAAATATGAGACATGTACTTTGAAGTTTTGATCCCCTTAAGAAATTGTAGCAATTAAATATGAGACATGCACTTTGAAGTATTTGATCCCCTTAAGCGATTTTTTTAGAATTTCTTTGATAAGTTAATGCCTTGACTATGAATCACTAAATTTGTAAAGTACAAATATTTAAATGTCCTATTAATTTCAACTTTAATTTCATATTTGTATTTAATTTCACATTAATTTCCTATTAATTTATTTACTATGAATCTTTTGTAAAGTACAAATAATTGAATGTCCTATCAATTTTATATTAATTTCACATAAATACATAAATGCACATGTGTAAATTACTATTTAACAATAATAGACCATAAAATATTGAAATTAATAAATTCCATGAAGCAATATATTAAGTCCATGAAAATACTAAAACTTGTACATATATGTAGTCCATGAAATAATCAAATACATCCCATGAAATAATCTAAACTCACATTGTCTCTATAATCAAGAGACCTCTTCACACCATGTGGACTACCCAGATGACCTGAATCACTCTATACAAGAGAAAGAAATTTGAAATCACATGTAAGACAATAAAAAATGATTTAATGATAATTTTATTTATCATAAAATTAAATTACCATGTGATGTTGCTCTGCATGCTCTAGTGCAACTGAACCCGTCTCTACATGCTACAAATCAATCTACATACAAGAGAAACAAAATTGAAATCAGATGTAAGACAATTAAAAATGATTTAATTCAATTTAATTTATTATTTATCATATTTAAATTGTACCGTAAGAGGTTGTTGTGCATGCTCTGGTGTAGGACTTGTCTCTACATTCTAGCTATAGGACATATCTCATTCTATAAAAGAAAATTAATTTAACATATATATATATATTCAATTTTAAATTTAATTTAAGTTATTCACAATGTATAATTTGTAATTGACTTTAAATAAATAAAAAAATTAAATTACCATATGAGGCTGCTTCGCATGTCTTGGTTGAGGTGGTGTGACCTCATCAAGGTAGAAAGTGGCACCAACAAAGTCCTACAAGGTCAAATTTAAAGCACATGTGTACTTGAATTAGGTTCATATATATATATATATATATTCAAGTGTACCAATAGGGGTAAATTGAAATCTATTTAAAATACCAACAAATCGTGGACACATGCAAAGGCAGCAGTAGCCTATCATGGACTTTTACTTGCTAGAGAAGCAAGGGTTACTAGGATCTGGTTAGAAGGGGCTTCCCTTAATATCATAAATTGTCTCCTAAAGCTTACTCCGTCGTCATGGTCCATTGCTCATTTAATTAATGATGATATTTCCATCATTGATTCTTTTTCTGAGGTGAGAATTACTCACATTTTTGGAAGGCTAACTCTCTTGCTGATGGGTTCACTAATTTGGGAGTAGTGGCTTGTGATTATTGGCATACTTATGATACCATACCATTTAACCTTCAGTGTATCTCTAATTATGACCAGATGTCATGTCATGGAAGCAAATACTTGGGGAGATAAGTTATTTTATTTCCTCTTCACTTGGTTTTTGAACTTTGAGTTCAGTGCTTGCTCAACTAATAATTTCTTTTCTACTGATTTTGAGATCATGGGTTGGGAGTTGAGGACTGGTGGTACTTGGATTGCAGGCTCACATGGATTGTGGGTATTTTTGCATTTGCTTCTAGATTGTTTACTTAACCCTTTCTGTGCAAAAGAAAAAAGTGTAGGTTCTGAGTAGGTTGTTTCTGACCACCATGGGAGGGGCTCGTTACAGAGTGGACCCAAGCTCTTGTGATGAATTCCATGGGAACGAGCCTAGATGGGAACACTTGGAGAAGGGTGGTGTTTTCCCTATTTGTTGAGGCTTCATGGTTCTGATTCAGAGGTGACAGAGGGTTTTGTGAATGGTTGGAACAACAGAGTTCTATGTTACCAAGGTGTGGAGGTCAACATCACCGAGGACTTCATTGTTGAGATTACTGGTCTTCCTTTGAAGGGTAGAAAGTTTTATAGGGACTGGGTTGCGGCTAAGATTTCATTAGCGAATTTCTTCAAAGGCTCAGAGAAGAAGAAGCTTAGGTGTGTTGGTAGTGGAGGGTATGCTCGTAAATCCATCAAACTGCTCTGGAGAGATGTTGTTCTTCTGATTATGCAATTCTTCATGTTGCAGGGAAGGTACTCTATTATTTATGGTTATCACTTCATGTTCCTTAATCATTTCCACCACAACAATTTGGTTTTGTTCCCTTATTACTTGCTTGTTTCAATGGAAACCAATATTGAGGATCATAGAAAGAACCCTACGAAGGCTAGTCTTCATGAAGGCCTTATGAAACATATAATTGATCACATTAAATTGAAGGTGTTACCTACAATTCCTAAGCTCTCTTCTTCTCGTAAAAGGGGAGGCAATAATTATGGCTATGAAACTAGTGAGTCGGTGGAAGAGTGGGATGGTGACTATGAGGAATAAGACTCCATTGATGATGAATCTTCAGAGGATGAGGGAAGTCTAATGATGATTTTGAGGATTCTAAGTCTTGGTCTAAGGGTTACAAAATGGATGTTGAAATGAGGGAGGTTGTTGCTCCTTCGGTTAAAAAGAATTTGACGGGGAAAAAAAGGGGCCCTAAGAAGGAGAAGTGTGCTATTAAGCAGGGGGTGGATGAGCTGAAAGGAATGTAGGAGTACCTTATTCCTCCTATTAAACAGGTTCAGGGGGATGTTATTGAAGGTAATTAGCATCCAATGGTGGATATTGCATAGGATGGTGAGGGCTTTGTGAATTATAAGGTGGTTGTTCCTATCCATGATGTTTTTGAGATTCTTGTGGTAATAATGATGAGCAGGTCAAGCATACTGATATTAAGGTCGAGCGAATTAAAATTTTGGTTGATTTGGTTGATATCCCTAAGAAACACCAAGTGAAAGTGGAGGTAATTGAGGTTGAATACTCCCCTGTGGAGGAGGATTTGGAGGGAAAAGGTGGCGTTTGGGAGGAACCTAATGAGAATGTTGATATTCCTATTATTGCGCCGGTCAATTGGGAGGAGATAATTATGGAACTATTTTGTAGAATGGTGAAGGATGACACTAGAAACTTTCTCTCCCTTGTGAAATGGATTTTTTTAGAAGTGAAGGAAATTAATACTAAGCTTAAAGGCTGGTAGGATTTCTGTGTGGCATTAGTGAACTACAATCAAAGGGAATGGTCAATGAGAGATAAGGTCAAGACTATGAATATGATCCTTGATAAATTAGCAATGGATGTTGACCACCTTGGTAGAAGTCATGAGGAAAGGCTAACCTCTTTGGAAAATGTTTTTCATAGGATCAATGAGGAGCGGTTAGTGGGTATGGAGGAAAGAATGAACAAGATCAACAATGACCAACAAACTATGGTTATAATCAGTAATAAATCACTAAAGACTAGTGCTTAGGGCTTGTCATTTTTGAACGATAAATCCATCAATTGGATTGGTAAGTCCTTGGATTTGGGTGAATATGAGGAGGCCATTGTTAAGGTTAACCATATGAACCTGGAGGAAAGGAATGGGGATATTGATTTGTGTGTGGAGAAAAATGTGGATGTTGGTCCCTACCTACATACAAGGAGCAAGACTAAGAAAAGGGCAGCCATTTCATTCCAAGAACTTCAGGAAGTGGTAAAGATGCATGAAAGGGTCATCTCTAGTAATATGGATTCTACCAAGGTGCTCGATAATATGTTGGAGTTTCTTGCTGTGGTTTTTGGTTGATCAACCATCTGTGCTAATGTTTTGTTGTTGGGTTGTTGACGAGTTGTCTTGCTTTATCTTTTGTCAGCATTTTTGAATTTTGTGGGCTACAAGTGCTCTTGTTTCTATTTTTAGCAGGTTTCCTTTTTTGTAAAGGGTTTTTGGGTCACTTCAAAACCTATTTTTCCTAATAAAAAACAAATCACTACTGTATTTGACTAAAAATTTTGACAAATGTTTGGTGACATATTGAAAAAATATTGTCGAATTACTGACACAACACTATTTTTAATTTCATCGCTGGAATTTCATCACTTTAATGACCAACTTTTATTCATCAAAACCACGACCCAACATCAACGGTTAGCACCACAGAAAATGTTGGCGGTGTCTGTTGCAAAATCAACGTAACTTCATCCATCTATCGATGAGAAAAAACACAAAATGTTGCAGAGCACCCATTTGAACGTGTTGAAAAAACACCAAACATTCATCCTTTTTTCGACAAGGTGGAGTTTCCATTACAACGAAAACTATGTCGTGTGTACAACAACCTCGTCGCAAATTTTTGTGGTTCATTGGGCTATGTTCGTCGAAATTACGACGAAACCCTGTAGTTTAAAAAAAAATATCCGTTCAAAAATTATATTGAAAAGTGTATTACCTTATTGAGCTTCTCTTTGTTTTGAGAATAGTTTAATATTCTCTACTTAACAGGGCCAATCATATTCATCATTTATTTGCCACCATAGTGAAAAGTTAGCAATTGCATTTGGTTTGTTAAACATGGCCCCTGGTACAACTATTAGAGTTGTTAAGAACCTTCAAGTATGTTTTGATTGCCACACTGCATCTAAATTCATCTCCAAGATTGTTGCACATGGACTTCATTGGTATTTTTGTAGTTCTTTCATTCTTCCCTAATGTCAAGCATGGGTGGTTTTTTCTATAAAACAAAATATATATCACATTGAATACTAGAAAAGAGAATTCAAGTTTAATGCAAATCATCCCTAAGAGTTATTTTGTTAGATCTTATTCAAAGTCCATCTCATAAAGAATTTCACTTTTTAAGATGTTAAAGGACAAGTCTTCTAATGGAAATAACAAATTTTTGAATGTTGGAGCATGTTTGAAAAGATATTGTGCTCAGATTAAAAAATGTGTATTACTGCTAATTCAAGCATTGAGGTAGTGATATGCTTCCACTACAATGAAAAGTTAGCAATTGCATTTGGTTTGTTAAACATGGCCCCTGGTACAACTATTAGAGTTGTTAAGAACCTTCAAGTATGTTATGATTGCCACACTACATCTCAAAGGAGAAATTCAATACTTGGAGGGCTCAATATCATGATGCCCACACCTCATGCACTATAGGACATTCCTTTGGATCAAATTTTCTATAGAACAGGAAAAAATATTCCTCAAATGAAAATGCATAATGCCTAGAGAGACCTAAATTTGTTGATTTCTAATGCCAATTAAATGGCTGGAATACAACCCATAACTTAGGGAGTCAATCTCCTTAGTTTTCATGAACACTATGGGAAAAAATCAACTCCCAGCTACCATCTTCCCAAGTAGCAACTTGGCATCCAGATTATGGTCTTCCTCTGAAACTATACCCTTACAAGAAAACTCCTTTAACAATAAGAGTTAATCTTACTATGCCAAGTTTCCTTGAAATGTTTCCTATTCATTACTTGGATCCACCACCTTAATCGCCTAAACACAAGACAAGATTAACAATTGAGATGCTTTGGCTTTGATGATCAATGATATCAATGGATAGATGAACTACCAAGGTGGAAGGTGGAAGGTGGACCAATCTACCAAAATCTATCAGATGACTCCACATGGTTCTGCAAAATCTAATTGATCATCCCTTATAATGCACTCTAACCCCACTCAATTAATGGTCTAGATCAATTTTACATCAATATTAATGGTCAAGGGAGATCTTCTCTTCAACCCAAAATTACTTTAACATATTTGGCTTGAAAATACAACCAATACATGTCGTGTAAACTTATTTTTTGCACTTGACTATATACCCTTTGATTCACCTTGAAGATCAATAACTTGAGAAAATCATTAGACTACTAAAGTGTTGAATGGCATGATTTATCAAAGTACCTACATCCACCAATGTTCATTAGATCACACCACATGGTTTCACCAAAACCATTTGATAAAACTACTTGATATCTATAGGCTTTACTTAAACATAAATCAACATTGAAAGTGTAGATCAACTTTCCCCAAAGATTAGTGATTACGGCCAATTGGTGGATGGCTAAAGTGTTGAGTGGTTTTATTCACCAAAGTGCAAACATTGTTGAAATCCACTAGTTCATGCCATGTGGACATATCATATATGCACCTAGCCTCCTACTTTCCATCAATGGCCACAATTTTCTCCTCTCAAGATTGACACCTTCAATAGATGGTTGAGGAGATTGGTAGCTTGATCTACTAATATGCTACAATACACTAGATTGTGTCAAGTAGCCACAATGTCCATTGCCAAACAAGGACCTTAACACATACTTGTTGCACCTCTATCCCAATAAGGATCATACACCTCAACATCCCTTTGAAAAAAGCTCCATGTTGGAGATGCCCATGCTAGCAATAGAGACCTTTTTGGTAGATCAATATATGGAAGGCCATAGTATGATTCCAATGGAGGAGTAATATTAACAGGTCATAGCGAGCTGCAATATTATCTGTCCCTTATGAATCAATAATTACCAATTGAGAGCCAATTTATCTCAAAATTAGCAGATCATTTAAATGTAGAAATTGTCCTAGGTACAGTTCAAAATGTAAGGGACACATGCACATGGTTGGGATACACTTATCTTTACATTCACATGATAAAAAACCTAGCTCTATATGGTCTATCTTCTGATGCTTTACAAAAATACAATACCTTAGAAGAGAGAAGGGCAGACTTGGTAAGCATAGCTGTGATTTTCAATTTAGTACATAGTAATTTTACTATGGTATTGTTAGACAAGTATGACCCTTGCATTTTAATTTAATGGTACTTGCTAGTGCTTCTGATAATTGAACTCTTTATATTAACAAATACATTCAGCTGCAACTATCTTGGACAAAAGTAATTTGGTGAAATATGATTAGAAAAGTGGATATTTCTAGGTTAATGATCTAGGACGGATAGCTAGTTATTACTACATCACTCATGGGACAATGGCTACTTATAATGAGCACTTGAAGCCAACAATGGGTGATATTGAGATATGCCAATTGTTTTCATTAAGTGAAGAGTTTAAATATGTGACAATAAGAGAAGAAGAGAATATGGAACAACAGTATTCATATTTTTTTGGTGTTTTAATTTCTAACTCTTTATCATGGGGGAACAAGATAGGAGAGAAAAGAAAAGCTATTCATAATATTACATTATTGAAACCATAAATCTATTTTTTATATTATTATATTACATTATTTAGCCTTTCATTCATCTGAGTGGGCTCCTATCAATGATGCGAGAATGCAAATTGATTAATTATTTCAATATTCACAGCAGGTGTTGTATTGTTGTGTGCTAGTGGAAGGGGTTTGTGAGATAGTCTTTATCCATCTTGAGGTTGCAAGTTCTGAAACATGGATGAATTTTCATATTGAATTGTAAATTCACTTTTACAAAATATTCCAAAAGTTGTAGTATAGGAAAATAATTGGAATTAAAAAAAGAACAATTGTATGAGAGTAGACAAAACGTTGCTTTTGTTTCAGAGGTAGTGTTCAATACAATGCTAGCGATATAGAGAGGACCTATAATAAGATCAATACCATAATAGAAGAAGGGGGGGAATTGAAAAAAAATCACATCTATGTCTATATCCATGTCCATGCAACTCTTATTTAAACTAGTGCATTGTTATTTATTGTTACACGTACAAGTCATGTATTTTTATTCTTCCAAAACTTCCGAGACATCCAATCAACTACTTATATACATGCAACTCCTTTCTTGGGCCTTCCTAGATATATCCAAGATCATAAGGCTTGGATACAACAATATATGTAGTACATACTCATGTATTGAATAGATTTCTCTTCCTAGTTTGTATGTTTAAGAATTTTAGGAATAATGAATAAATATAACATAGTATAAAGAATGATTGTTAATGATGGTTGTTTTAACTTACACACCCCTTTTCACCCTCTATTCATTGTAAACTATGCATAACTTGAACATATTAAAAAAACTATAGCCCACATTGGCATTGTATGCCGCATTAATCCAACCATATGACAAGAGATAAGTGATCTAGCCTCTTGAATGAATGTAAGTAGAGAAATTTTTGCATACCTGCAGATGGTACAAAATTTCATGGTTAAGTGGAAGCCTCCCATCAACAACAAGATCCAAATATCCGTGTATCTCTCTCAATCGAGCCTCTAAACCCTTCAAAGCTGTCAATTTTTCCACTAACCTGTTATGCAAAAAAGTCAAATTTTAGAGTTATGTCACCACTAAAAAAAAAGAAACAGAGCTTTGAAACCAAATCCACACACAACACAATGTGGTATTCAAACAAAGACATACAAAGAAACTAAACTCAAAACATTGGAATGGAAACAAATTCAAATTGTGATGCAGAGCATGGATTCACTTTACTCAACTGGAGGCACATTTCACAATAATGGGTTCTTCATCTAAAACATCTGTACGAGGTTCAAATAGTAAAGAGATTGATGAAAGATAGAGGAATTAAAAATATACTTGGATGTAATTGGATTGAAGGCCATAAATTGGTATATGTTTTTTGTGTAGGAGACATATCACATCCACAAACATGGTAGAGCTATGCAAAGTAGGAGAAATTGGCTTGGAAAATGAAGCCATCATGGTATAAAGAATCATTTTTCTGCCACCATAGTGAAAAGTTAGCACTTTCTTTCAATGTGTTTAGGGTGATTGGAAGTCATCTAGTTGATAATGTAAAAAGTTGCAATTGTTGACATTAAAAGATGTCAAAATTGCAATTTTGAAAAATAATGGGTTGTTAAGTGTTTGTAAGTCAGTTATGGACATTGGTTGAAGGTATTTTGGGTCTGAGATGATTTAAAAATCCTTCCAAGGCCTGATAAAAGGTTTTTGGAGGAGTTGATACCAAAATTTCATATCAAATACCACGTTCTTGAAGCAATTTTCTGTGTTTTTACTATTTTTCTGAAGTTCTTTTGTGTTGTACGGATTCATACAAGATTGAAATGCTCTGAGATCATTGGTGTAGATAAATATATGTGTTCCCTTTCATTTGCATTTTTTTTGAAGTGCTAAATCACTGTTTTGTGGGAGAAAACAATCAAATACAAGGACTGCCTTGTTTTTCCTATGTAAGGGTTTGAGGGCTAAAAACAAATGACGTCCACCAATCCACCCACTATCTTGGAATAGTAAATCAATGGATTGGAGTGAAACATGGTAGGATAGAGGTTCATTACATTTAGGAGACCTATGTTAAAGCAAGAAACTTGGCATTGAAGTGATGCCATAGGGCTAATAGGGGCAATTTTCTTGTGAATTTGTGGTTGTTAAGTCAAGGTTTGTCAATTTGATGGATGGAACAATATGAATGAAGGTTGTTTGTCCTATTGTAGGATGATTTTAATGTGTTGAATACAATAGTTGAGTTAGGGAGGTTAGGTATATGGTGTTTCTCTAAAACCTTAGTGTATTGAGGGAAAATGGAGGGTTTTGTAGAACAGTGACAAAAGGGGCATGGCTTAGCTCGATATTTCAACCAATCAACCATTGTAACTTGATGTATAATTTTTTTGCAAAAATCATTTCCTTAAAACTGCAACAAATTCTCCCAAAGTTGATCTCTCCATAGTATAGTAGTTTTGTCCATGGTAGGAAGATTCTTTACTGTATCATTACCATTCATGAAGTGCTCCATTCTATGGAACTCAATAAAAAGGAAAGGTTTCTTCTAAAGTTAGATTTGATGAAGGCTTACAACCATGTTTCATGGGAGTTTCTCAATAAAGTTATATAAATTCTTTTATTTTGGAAAAAAGTTCCTAAAAATTGTTACAGTTCCAAATTTTCTATCATCATTAGTGGTATCTCTTATGGCTTCTTTAAGGGATCTAGAGGGATCTGACAAGAGAACCTTGTATCCCCCTTCTCATTTATTATTCTAGTGGAATCTTTGGGAACATTGCCAACATTCTTGCATGTCAAATAGGATCTATCCTATCCTTCTACCTTGGGATGCAACTCTTTAAGGGCCCAATCCCAAATACTTTTTTGAATAGCCTGTTGGATTGATTCCAACACAAACTTGCATGATGGAAAATATCTCTCTTAAGTCAATCTAACAAGCTTCAACTTATTAAGGCTACTCTTCAAAATATCCCAACATACAATACAAGTTTGTTGCATATGCCTGTGAAAATTATCGACAATGTGGCAAATGATGCTTTTGGTCAAAAGTGGAAGATAAAAAAATGTATTCCTATGTTGGATTTGGAGTTTGTTTCTAAACCCAAGAATAAGATAGGGTTGGGGTTAAGGTTGATCAATGATTTTAATCTAGCTATTAATGCTAAAATTGCATAGAGAACTCCTTAATAAAGAGAAGAAGTGGACAACTATTACCTCTAAGAAATTCTTGGAAGGAAGGAATGGATATATTTTATCAAGCAATGACCTA
Source organism: Sequoia sempervirens (assembly GCA_007258455.2). NCBI lineage: Eukaryota > Viridiplantae > Streptophyta > Pinopsida > Cupressales > Cupressaceae > Sequoia > Sequoia sempervirens. The sequence continues at coordinate 96,750 of VDFB02128114.1, forward strand.
CCCCACAACTCTACTATTTGTCATTATGGTAGATTATCTTAGTCATAGAATCACAACAAATGTACAACAAGATCTTTGGAAAGGCATGCAAATTGCAGGTTAAAGAGAATAGGGGTGCCAATGTACGACAAGATCTTTGGAAAGGCATGAAAATTGTAGGTTAAAGAGAATGGGGGTGCCAATATAAAAGTTATAAATCACTTACAGTACTCATTGTCCCTTGGTTGTCAATTTTCCCTTTCTGAGTGCTCTCAACCTCATCACTCTGGCTTTCCTCCTGCCCTGTTTTTCCAGTTAGGGTCTTAGTGCACTAAGCTATGTGGTGCTCCTGCACGCGTGAGGCCAAAAATCAAAATAACATGTGAAATTCAAATTAATAGTTAAGTTTGATTTGTATGTTTTATTTTAGAACTAGAATGGTAGATATAGGAAATAATAATACCATTGGTTGAAAACTCATTGTAAGAACCTTAAATACATACCTTAAATCTACAAGATAAACCTTATAATCAAAACATAAATCTAACACTTAAAACTTAAAACTATTTTATTTTGTGATAAAACAACCTTGTTTGACCTTAGTAAAGATGACTTATCTACTTGTTACATGATTAGGGAATATTATTTGATGGGACCTACAATAAAACCCTTATGAATACAATGGGGGGTTTGTAGAAAGAGAAGACTATGTATGTGGTATTTCTAAAGTGGTACTTTGTTCAATTATGTGATGGTCAAGTAACACAAATCAATGCAAGATGATATCATTGGATGAGTATTAGTTGGCTAGTATATTATTACTAGATCAATCAAGAGAAAATTGATAGCTAAGTACTTGAATTTTATTTTATTGACACTTGATAAATGCAAGATTATAGAGGTATTATGTTTCTCAATTGAAGTAAAGAAAGTGGTTGACATGGAAGTAAAATATTTTAGAAACTCATAAATGATACATATATAGATATATCTTCTTTATATTATCCTTGTAATTAGTTATGTATCTTCAAATATAAAAAAATAAAAGGAATCCAATGTGTATCATCTAATAATAACTTATAGAAAATATCAAAAAGATCAATAATAAAAAATATATATTAACTAAGAAGCCATGCAAGCATACAATAGTATATGTTGGTAAAACTATAATATATACAAGAAAGAAATATATGCATACAATGTCACATGTTAGTAATACAAAATGCATGTACAAGAAAGCTATATAGGAACATAAAAAAATCATAATATAATCAGTCCTCTCAACTAGGATGGAAGAGTTGATGGCCTTTTGATTATTGAGTAGATAGAGAGACAAGTAATGATTTTTTATTTTGAACCTACTAACTTGAACTCCTCTCTAACTTTTTGGAGCTCCACATAATATAATAAAAATACATAAATTAATATAGAAAAAATTAATTATACAATGATATATAAGGGAATAATCACTTACCACCATTTGATAATTAGGAACAATATATGAAAGAGACGAAGAATAAGTCAACTTGTATTATTAGGAAGGATGAGATGCCTTTATATAGCATGACATCATGTTTGAGTCTCAAAACCCTCCCATATCATCAATGCATGCGTTTAGGCTAACCATGTCAAGTTTCACTCCATACAAGCACAAATTGAAATAAATTCAACGTTGGCCCCATTCACATGTCACTATGTGGGGTCAACATGAGGAAACACTAATTTTTTGGGAATGAAAACCAAAGATATGATCAAATAATATCTAATCATAAATAGTCATAGATTAATTAGGATTTGATCATATGGAAATTTCTAGGAGAGCTACAATAGTTGTAACATCATGAATTAACAACATTAAAAAATACATCATGAATTAATTATGTAGCCATATAAGTCAAATATAATTCTATCAAGAAATCAATATCAAATACATAATATAATCACATAACTCATACATTTCAATGTCATTGATCTGCTTCTTCATCCAACTCTTTGTCTGTATCATCCAATCCAGATTTGACATTGTAAGGATTGGTCATATCATCATCATCATCATTGATATCAGTTTCAATAATGTCATCATCCACACAGATATCATCTTCATGAACATTAACTCCTACATCATCATGATCTAGTTCCTCTTCTTTGACATCTTTGTCAGGCACATCATCAACTAACTATTGATTCTGATCATCATCTACATCATCTTCTAGTTCTTTGGTATCTTCTTCTTCCACCACATTATACTTTATCGGCCTTCCTCTTGGATCATGTCTAACAACAAATGACCAACGCAGTTTACCTGGAACCTTTGAGTAAAATAGCTACTCACATTGGCTTAGGACAACATAGGGCTCATTTCCAGCTCGCTCGATCGACCTTGTATTAACCATGGTAAATCCATTATCATGTTCAATAACAGTTCTCTTGGGATCACTTTCATTCAATCGTAGCATGTACCATTGGACGACGAACAAAACTAATTTGAAGGACTTAAAGTCACACTCAAGTATATCATCCAAAATCCCATAGTATTGATTTTCTGAGACTTTTGGATGTATGTCACTTCTAGATGAAACATTAGTCACCTGAAAGACTACAGTTATCCCAGAATCACAAGTTTTCTTCGTGTCATCCAACTTTTTGATTCAAAATTTATGACCATTGCACCACATAGCCTTGTGGTGTTTCACCTGAAATATGTCAAACATATAAAAAATATTGCATCATTAGTTGATAAAAAATTCTTGGCCGAATGTATGCAAAGAAAAAAAACTCAACATATATATACATCAATAAAATTGAAAATAATTAAATAATATGGGCACGATTAATATATTTATACATACCTATTTATCTCTTAAACCATATGCTAAATCAATTTCCCTTGGTGTAACATTGGAATCTCCATTACGATGAGCTTTTTTAACCAATGAAGCCACACCTTCCCATGTTAATGTGTGACCAAATTGTTGACATCGTTCAATCCATACCGTCATGCAATCAAGATTGTTTGCAACGTACAAATGTAGTGCATCCCACTCTCAACCAACTATATAAAAAAAAATGAAATTCACAAATGACATATAATTAGTTAATTACCATGATATATGACTTATTTTCTAGAGTAATACCATACCAGTACTTTTCTATTAGTGTGTGGAATATTCTTCATTTGGACTAGTTCCTGTTGTTTCTTTTCAAGCAATTGAAGGAAATGTAAAATGTATTCTAATTAATCTCCATGACCATCTTATAATTACCTCTCACTTTCCTCAATCTACCTTCTTTGAATTTGTTAATGGAGTTGGGATCCCAAATGCAATCTACATGGATCTTTGTTGCGAACTTAGGAAGATATTCAGTAATGTACACCATGGTCTGGTATACCATATATCCCTCCACCATAGAACCCTCAGGATGTTCTCTTTGTCTAACCAAATCCTTCAAAAATTTCAAGTGCCTCTCAACCATCCACATTGACCTTGTGTGTACAGGTCCACAAAATTCAATCTCCTCAACTTGGTGTATGAGGTAGTGTTCTTGTGCATTGAAAAATGTCGAAGGTAGAAACTTTTGCATTTCACACATTAGACGAGGAATTTTTCTCCTCTAATAATTTATATCTTCTTTATGGATTTCTTTAGATGACAACCATCTACAAGTGATTCAAGGCACAAATATATTAACGAGATTTAACAAAAATATACAATATATTACATAACAAGTAAAAAAAATGGCAAATATAAGATCTATACAATGAATTGAACAAATATCACTACTTACCTCATGTATTTTCCAAGATCATATATAACTTGCTTGACATTGTTGTCGAAGTTGTCTAGGAGAGATAGAGGTAGAACGTACTACAACAATTATAAAATGATCTTTTCATTATTTTTTCAAAACTAGTAAACATAATACACTGAAAAGTACATGCAATATACAAATATATATAAAATGTTGGTGTAATTAATTATTTAATTACACTTTAGCATAAGTTTACTTAGGCATATTTTATTTCTAAGTTAATTCTTATCCTTATCTTATTGAGCTATCTTTTTGCTCAAGATATGATTAGGGTTGTTTTTTCTTGCTTTATTGCTTGATTTCCTTTTCAAAGGATTTTGTATTATTTGTAAAACAATTACATTCAATAATATTATGCTGGTATTGGCTTGCACAAGTTTTCTCTGAGGGTTTATAGATTTTGTTTTGAATATCTATTGCATGTGATAGGTGATTGCTTGCAGGTGATTCTTGGGGACTGTGAAGTTGGTTTTTCAACTTCTACATAAAATATACTAGAATAATTACCTTAATGAAGGTATGTCAATTATGCATTTTCATCCCTAACCCAAATTCACCTTTCTTTCTTACGATATTGTTTATGTTCGCAACAAATCCTGTGGGAAATCAAATTTTTCGTATGACTTCTTTTATAGCATTGCTTTGCTGCTTCATTAATAACCAAGGAAGCGCACTTATATTAATTTGGTCTCCATCGCTATTTAATTGAATGGCATTTTTCATTGCAGGATTGGCTTCTTGAATGTCACTACAAATTTTGACAATTTTTTCTTTGTCATGCCCTCCATCCAATATTTTCTATAACATTTCTATTATATTCTTTCTGATATGCATTGTATCAAACAAATGCACAATTTGTAGCTGCTCATAGTAGGGCAACCTACTAGATTGTATAGGATAACTTTTCAATCCCTGTGGAAGCCAGCCATTAATGCCTTGACGACCTTAATGAAGCATATAAGTTAAACAAATTAACAATGACAATCATTGTCAATTACAACATGAGTAAACAAAACACAATATAAAAATATAAATTCCAAACATATCATATATGATAGATAAAAAATTTGATCCGATGTATAACCTTGATGATTAATTCTATTATATTCCAACTTTCATAGGTGAGGTGTCATTCTTCGTGGTTTTGATGTAGTCTCTTCTTTCCCATTGAAAAGATATTTTTCAGTAGTTCGATACTTATGATTTCTATGGAGGAAGTGCCTATACTCATCAAACACCTACTTTCCTAAACTTGTTGAATGACAAGATTTCATCTTTGGACCACAACCTGGACAAGCAAATTTTCCCTTTGTTTGAAGATCTGCAAGATCATTTATAATTGGATTAAATATGTCAATTTTTATAATTATGTATAATGAATAGATTATTTTAAAAACATGCATGATATCTACTTTTAAAATTAAATGTCGTTAAAGTGTAGTCGAATGTTATAACATACCACAAAATGTGTTAGCCCTAGGGCATCATGAATTTTCCATACAAGCATTGGATGTAATTGAATTGTCTTTGTCCTATTGGTCTAGAGACGTCATACATAGTGATACCATTCCATAACTTTAGTAACTCATTGATAAGAGGCTCGATATATACATTCATATCTTTAACTTGGTACTTACCTAGTTGAATGAACATAAACATTACATAATTATTATAACCATTTTACTGCAATATATATAAATTATTGTACATGACTATTAAATGAAAAAAATATAAGTCATTATGCAAGAAATAAGACAAATGAGATGCTACTACATTAAATAAAATTGATGTAAACAAATACCTGGAACAATCATTGCCAATATTATGTGTTCCCTCTTTATTGACATCCATGGAGGAATGTTATTGTTGATAACAAAAAACAAGCCAGACCGAGTAAATGGATCTCAGCTCTCCAAATGGATTGACACTTTCTTTTGCCAATGAAATCCTAAGATTATGATGTTCTTCTTTAAAGTGTGGCCATTTTTCCTCCATGTCCCTAAATGTAGAGCCATCTGTAGGCATTCAAAGAATTCCATCTCCACTTCTATTCCATTTATGGTAATCCATAAATTGCGCTAAGCTTTCACACCTAAATAATCGTTGCATACATGGAATAATGGGAATATAATGAAGAACCTAGCAAGACACCTTTTTTGTTAGTTGATCTATTCGATATCTATTGATATGACATTCTAGACATTCTGTTGCAAATTCATGTTGGTTATGATATATAATATGATCATTGGGACATGCATCTATTGCTTGATACTCCATTCCAATATCTTTCATAATGTCAGATAAATCTCGGTATGAGAAAGGTAAAATATTTGATGGTGGTAACAAAAATTCACCTATCAATCTACAACAAAAAAATAAAAATAATATAAATAATATTAATGGTACATATTTCATCCTTTATTTACTAGTGATGAACTAACAACAAAAATAGATGAAAAAAGATGACATATATGACATACCTTAACATCTGTGAGATTGTTATGTTGGATAAAGCATTCATAACCTTCAATTCACCAACAACAATACAACAGAGAGAAGAGTTGTTTGGGAGCCTTCATAAAGGGGCTCATAGGCCTTCTCAAGTATAGGTAAATCATGAACATCATCAAAGTCATCTCGATCATCATGATCAGCTGCACCACTAAATGTGTCATGGATCAATGTATTTGTACCATTATCTTCAACTATGTTTTCTGGTGCATGATCATCTTCTTCCATAGGATCATTAACTTCATCTTCGATATTCACAGCTCCATGTTCCTCCGCTTGCAAAACCACATTCTTCGAGCCATGATAATCCATATCATGTGCCCTAGGGTGCCCCACCTTTATAATAATGATCAACACAAATAAACCATGATCATGATCAAGTGATTTTTTATATATATAAAAAATGTTAAAACGATATAAACATTTACAAATTCAATCAATATAAAGACATATAATGAACAACTTACCAATGGACGATAATCATTCCCCCCTTCAACATGACCATGTTTCCTACAATGTTTCTCAGCTATTGTGATTAAAAGTCTTCTTGTCTTTAATCCATTGCAATTATTGCAAGGACAATAACATTTCCCATCACCCTTTCTTTTCAATCTAGCAAGTGTCTCTTCATTTTGTTCTGCACTAATATTATCTGACATGAATTTTCTTTACCAAGCTTGAATATTTAGATCTTCAAAAAATATCAAACTCACACTCCAATAATTTTTAATCATAGAAAGGTAACAAAATCTAATAATTTTGATATTTTGCACCAAAAAAATTTGGCCTATAACCTCCACAAACTATCACAAGTATAGAAAATTCACAAGTATAGCATGAAAACATTGTCACAAGTATAGATAAATTGTCGAACTCAATTTTATTTATTAAAATTTATGCCGACATTCGTCGAAAAAGCGACGAAAATCACGGAGCGTCACAATTTCGATGAACATCGGGAACAAATTTTTAAAAAAATTGAAAATTTCACATTAAATATATAGGTACCCAATGATTCATCTAATTAGACATCTTTCATCGGAAAGTTTTGTCATATTTTGCAGTCAAATGAGTTAGTGAATTTTGCACATTGTGCAGAATTTTTTTTAAACAACCTAAAATTTAGATGTCTCTTGAATTGCCACCACATCAAATGTGTGTTTGATCCCTATTCTCATGGTTGTCTCAACCTACATACATAGGCATAACACTTATAATATTTACTTGTACGTGCACATTTTATATATAGTTAATTCAAAATATAAAATTGTACTTATAGTAACTTTAAATAATTTACAATATACATGTACCTGCACCTCATGCAAGATGCTCGATAATGGAGGAGTGCTCAAAAAACCCTTAGGTAGAACTGATGTGGAAGTCAATTGACTCCCCTGAACCAACATAAATATTTAAAACACATGTTCATGATTGAATTACAAATTAAAAAGTAAAGTTAAAAATAATATTTCATATTATTTAAAAAATTGAAATCAAAATACCCCATAAGGGTTGCGGACTTGCACTGGTGTTGACATAAAAACTCGAGGAGCAGATGATGCCCCTGTGGTCAGTGTCATCTACACCAAACAATTTGATTGTTAAAACATTATAATTTATACATATATATATATATATATATATGTTCATTAAAAACATGTGTGCTTAAAAAATTCTTATAAATTCAACATGTACATGCATATTTATACCTGTGTTGAAATTTTTGTAGTGCTCTGTAGTAAGAAAATCAACGTATGAATTGATGCCACTAGATTCTCCACCAGAATCCCCATGCCCACCTGAACTGGGTACATAGCCTAATCAGGTCCATAACATACCTGATGAAAACTGGTACATACGTGGGGTGTTGACACTCATGGAGTGGTACTAGGACTAGCTCCATACAATGCCCCTCTGTGGTCATGGTCTGTAGCCCCACCTTTCATCGCAACAGTATGCTCATCAAGGTTGCCTGCGAGTGCACTTAAATATCTTAATGCATGATGATGCATAGGTGCAGGAATGGTAGGAGCAAGAGGATCTACAAGAGGTTGGGAATACACGGGGCTTCATGGATCAACCCATGCCCCTAACCTGTATTGTGGCATGCCACCACCAACACACTAAAATTATTTAAAATCAAAATAATTGATATTTTTCCCCAAAACAAACTATGTATATAATTTCCTCAAAAGGTATAAAGGAGCCTCCAAATTAGCATATGGTGGATGGTCAACTACCATCCACCATCACTCCCAAAAATGTGCATAAATTTGTGGATGTTTGCACCACCTCATTGATATTCTAGGTTTATTTGCAGGAATGGGTAGGCTAGTGATAGGGTCAGCAAAATAAGGTGTAAGATGGGATTTTATTATTTTTTAGGTCCAAAATTTATTGGTAGGAGATGCCATCTAAATAAAATTGTCTCATATCCTCTTGCCATCGTCGATGCTTATCTAAGTCCACATCAATGGACTTAATGGCATAAACAACATTTTGCATTGTAGATGCAAAACTCCTCAAGTGTGGTGGAATCAATGCTTCATTTGGAATAACATTGATTTGATTCTTAATGGATCTAACATTAGCATTCATCTATTCTCATAGGTGAGCCTCATGAGATCCTAGAGGGGGTGGAGGGGGAGGTGGAAGTAAAGGGGTGGAAGTGGAGGGGGGAAGTGGAGGGGGGAGGTGTAGGGGGATGAGGAGGTGGATTAAGGATATCATCAATATTGAATTGATCCATGATATATATTGTGTCGCCAAAAAGTGTATACCTTGCTTGATTTGGGATAAATTGATGATAAATTGGACTTAATGAGGCCTTGATTTAGTATTGTGAGGTGTTTTACACATCCACATTAGGTCTTGGGCCCTTGGAAATTGAATAAAATGCATGTCTTGTGAAGGTGTTGTAAAGAATTGTAAATGACTTTCACCCTTTCCTAGACTTTTATTGGTCCTTTCCTCTCTACTTTTGAATCAAATATTATTTTAATTCAAAAACTTAGCTTTTCCCTCTTCTTCTATAATAAAATAATGTTAATAAAGTCATCACCTAATTAATTAATTAATCATTAATTAATTGGGTCACTTTATGCTTTATTACACTTAAGCTAAACTTAGAAGTGCATTTATTTAATTATTTGATTTAATTAATTAGTTGCATTTTGCATGATTAAAGATTCTAATATTAGAACACATCTCATTCATTCCTATGAGGACACTTGTCATGTTCTAATATAACCCTAATCTAGGGTTAGCTTTTATCCTTTTCATAAGGATTGTTTCATTGTAATTATTTATCAATTTTGTATGGAAACATATGCAATTGTTCACATAATGCAAATTGGTGTTTTCATCATATCTGAGTTGTAGGGAAATCATATCTTAAACGAAGACTGTATGCAAAAGACATGCCCCCAAAAACATGAAAATGATGATCTGACTTATTTTCCTAGATTTTTCCCCAGGTACATTTTATTTAGCTTTTGGTGTTTACATAATTTTCTTAATTAGTTGGATGTTTTGGAACTTGGGAATGCTCTATTTGCGTCATTTGGTTCTATTTCACATGATTTCCATGTAGTAAAGTCAATTTTCTCATATTTTTTCATTTGAAGAGTAATAATGGGTTTTTCTACTCACCCTTCTGTTGAAATCCTAGAACGGGATAATTATGATTCATGGGCAAAGGGCATACTTACACATTGTAGGTGGCTTAATATTTTTCCTCATTTATATGACCTCATACCTGAACCAAACACACCAGGGAGAAAAATAGCTTGGGATATCATTAGAGATCATTTAGTAGGACTTATATGTTCTACTATCGATTTTGACACTTTGTGTGTTGTATCAGACATTGATTGTCCCCACACACTTTGGAATCATATTTAGGAGATCCATGGAGACCCTAATCTCTCTCCATACCCAGAGGATCTTGCTTCAGATTGTCTCTTACCTAGGGCTACTACAAATTGTATACCCATTAATGATGCTACATTAGAGGACCTAGAGTATCTAATAGGTCTTGCACGTTTCGATGGATTAAAGGCTTGTATCCTAGTTCCTACTCTTTAGAATGAGATTACACATGCATTATCTGTTGTTCCTGATGGCATCAGTATCACCACATTGGCCCCTATGGATTCAGTTCAACATCATGACCATCTTGGTCATTCATTTTTTGCTACATCATGGGATTCTTATCTTCCAAACACATTGTTTGTTGATTCTCACACTGCAGATCTTGAGGATTATATTGAGGACATACATCTCCTCTATCTTGATAGTCAAATTATCACTATACGCCCACCATTATCAGTTCATTCAGAGGTTGTATTTTAGGAGTCTTCACATTAGTTTAGATTTGGCATCATTTGTTTAAGTTCAGACATAGATATTCTTCAGCATCCTATCATGGCACACATCTTGAGACATATTGGTTCATCACTCTTCATAGGGTTTCTTCGACATCATCCTTTGGATCCGTTTCTTCCCAAGGGGAATGCTATTTTCTGCTTTAGGATCTCTTTCTAGATTCTACATCAGGCATCCACCATTACGACAGGAGTTTCTTCATTGTGGGGGGGCCTTCTAGTCTCTTTCTATCTCTCCTATGGAGACCATTGTATATGTACTTATGTGATAGAAGTTGTCTTTGGGGGGTATCCTTCTTCTATTAGTGCATTACATTCTTTTATTTTCTCTCTTTTGGAGGGGAGTTTTATTCCCGTGTGGTTTTCTCCCTTGCTCCAATTATGAGAGTTTCATTTATGTACATGGGTGCCTCATCAACCATTAGGGCGGGACCCATCCACGCATCCATTCAAGTATTTCTTTATCATAGTTTAGTTTCTCCCTAGTTCATCTTAAGGGGGGTGTTAGAGTAATAAAGTCATCACCTAATTATTAATTAATCATTAATTAATTGGGTCACTTTATGCTTTATTACACTTAAGCTAAACTTAGGAGTGCATTTATTTAATTATTTTCTTTAATTAATTAGTTGCATTTTGCATGATTAAAAATTATAATATTAGAACATGTCTCATTCATTCCTATGAGAACACTTGTCATGTTCTAATATAACCCTAATCTAGGGTTAGCTTTTATCCTTTTCATAAGGATTGTTTCATTGTAATTATTTATCAATTTTGTACGACAACATATTCACGACAGTTGTTCACATAATGCAAAATTGATGTTTTAATTAGATCTAAGTTGTTGAGCAATAATATCTTGCTTATTTCTTCATAGTGTGATAGGTTTATCGTTGTAGGTGATTCTTGGAGCTGTGGGAGTACATCCATCTACTCTAACAAATAATTATTTCAATTATTTAATTATTCATTAGCCTTTTCTCTCTATAATTAAATAACTTTTATATTATTTATCCTTTCTTTACCCCCCAATTAAATAATTATTTTAATTATTTAATTATTCCTTCCCTCTCCATTAAATAATTGTTTTTAATTATTTAATGTTTAACACTCCACCTTTCCCCTATAATTAAATAATTATTTTTAATTATTTAATTATCTCAGTATTTGTTCTCACCTTTCTAAATAAATAAAATTGATATTTTATTTATTTCTCCTATTTTGGCCACCTAAATTAAATAATCTTTGTTATTTAATTTCTCCTATCACCTCTTTTTATGTTCCAATCTTATCTTCCACCTCAAGTCTTTATCTATCCATGTATTCCTTCTCTCAATTAACCTCCACCCTTGATTAGATTATTTTCTAATTTAATCTTGGCCCTTGATCATGATCATTATTCTTAATTCTCCTCTATAAAAGGATACCTTCAAACCATAATTCATTCACCTAAGAATTCATTCATTACTCATTTGTCATTCATTATCTCTATCAAGTCAAGCAAGCTAGTGTTTTAACATCTTAAGTCATCAAGATAACATTCAAGGTTAATTCTAAGGCATTCAAAAGCAAGATTCTTCATACATTGATGCAACAATTCAAGATCAATCATAATGGAAATTTTCTAATTGAATTGTTTCATGTTTCATGTTTCATTATTCTATTTCATCATTTTGGTTTAATTATCTAAACAGGGTTTGACCAAGGAAAACCCCTAATCCCTAACAATCAATATTTTCTCTCTTTCTTTGTGTGTTTGTAGATTTAGGTGCTTGGATGGATTGGACATGATTGAAGAATAGGTTTCAAACTTTTTGAAGTCATCTCCCTTTTGGAAAGGTCAAAATCTACACAAAAAGTCACTTTCAGGCCTGAGTTTGGCAGTTCCAAAACCAAACACCTGGAGGAATAAAAAGAGCAAACCAAGAGCTACAAATTCCACTTTTGACTTTTTAGAAAAGCCAAAGTGGACTAAGTTTCCAACAATGGTGACTTAGTCCCACTGTGCATGTTTTTCATAGTTTTCTACATTTATGGATATCATTTGGCTGAAACGGGCTCTAGAGCAATTTCCCAGATCTGGGACTAAGTCGCCCAACTTGGTGTAAGTGTCTTAGTTGACCTAAAAATCTGAATTTCCAAAATTTCAGAGGTGTTTTCAGTCTTCATTCTGCCCTTCATTAGTTTCCAGGTGCACGGTTTCTGTTTAGCATCTTTATTTTTTTCTTTATTGCATTTAATCAATCATCTTGTATATCACAATGTGTTTTCAAACAACTTACATATCTTAGGTTTTTCATTAATGACCCATTTCTTTTATCAATTTAGTGCATTTAGACATTATATTTAGGCATATTGCATCCATCCTTGCATTGATTTTGAGTGTAGACATTACACATTTTGGGTCCATTTCTCTCCTTTTAGGTGAAAAACCCTAGAAGAGTTAGAGAACCCTTGGATACCAAAATCAGTGTCGACATATATAAGTGAACCTGCATTAAATTATACAAAATTAATAAACAAGTACAAAATTACAATAAATGGTTACATTTTAAATGTACATGAATTTGTCTAAATAGGATACATACATATACATACACATACATGCATCATTCAACTCGAGCATGTACATACAAATTTCAAAATTTAAGATACATTTTTAAAATAAAAAATAGGATGTACAATGCATACATGCATCATTCAACTTGACCATGTGTACATATAAATTTCAAAATTTAAGATCTAACTATGTAATTTTAATACATGTACACACTAAAAGATAAACTTAAAACATACACAAAAAGCTCACTTATGTCTAAGGCATGCAAATGAAAAAAATAAATAATTGTTAATGTGATGTGAAATCTCATTAAAAATTACATTAATTTACTAGGAGAAATTATGATGGCTTTAGAGGTCCCCATAGGATGGCTTAAGTAAGATGGCTTAAGGGGATCCATGAATTAAGGTCCTAGGAGAAAATGATGGCCTAAGGGGATAAAATTTGGTGAATTTCCCCAAGGAAACCAAATTTCATTAAGTTAAATATATACTATTTTTCAAAATGTACATTCAGGAGGTAATTAATAACATATGGTGGCTTAAGGGGTCCTAAATATCTAGTTTTAAAGGGATCTATGGCTTAACTATCCTAAGAAAAAATGATGGCTTTAGGATTTAGGGTTTAGGGTTTAGGGTTAGGGTCCCCTTTAACCATTTTCTTAAAAAAACCCCTTAAACCATTCAATATAAATGACCTAATTGAATAAAAATGAAAAAATCCCTAAGACTCATTTATGTCAAAGGCATGTTACAAATAAAACAACAATTTTTTTTTTTTTTATTTTATCAAACTGCTACTAGAGAGGGTAGCACTCTTTCATTAAATTCAAAAGGGCTTACATAGAAACAACCATTTAACACAAGACACAAAATTTCAATTTTAATTGTGGCGGTTTTTTGTTGGCTTTTCTGCTGGATTTTTTTGTTTGACCTTCCTGGTCTTTTACGTAGGGCTGCTGCTTGTTCTGGTTTTTTCCTTTTGTGCAGACGTTGTTTTCTGTTGGACTTTTCTGTCCTTTCTTTTATGTTGTAAACTTTGTGGTTTCGGGTCCCTGTAAAACCTGTTTTACCCTTTATCAAAAACATTAATGTCATTGAATGTTTGGGTTGAGATTGGGGTGATCTTTTCCTCTTTACTTCTATCCATTCCTCTTCAAATTTATGGGCGGTAACTTGTTCCTTGCATGGTACTTTCTTTACGGATCCACCCTCTACATGGCCTAATTGAGATTGCAAATCTAAAACCTGTGAAATTAGAGATCCACCAACTCCCAAAGAGCCACCATCAGGCATAGTACCAATAGAAACTGCTAGAGCAATTGAGGAGGGGGAGGAACTAAGGTCCTTATTTTGTAAAAGGTGTAAAGTTGTTGTATGCTTATGGTTTAGGACATAGGACAACAATCTTCTACACACTCACTCATGGAAACCCTAGAGATCTTAATCCAAGGATGAAGTAGGGGAAAGAGATCTTGCGATAGGGTTATCCTAGGGTTTGATTAATGACTAAAGAGGGGTTCACCACCAAGCTAGGGCTTGTAAAGACAATAAATGAATGAATCATGCAAAGTACCATGCAAAACCTAACTAGATGACCTAGAAAATGAAATTGAAATACAAAATACCAAACTGGAAATGAACAGAGGTGCACCTAAAAACTTGTGGGAGCTTGAATGGAGACCTAAAATGTTGAAAATACTAAAATTAATGTCTTCTAGGACTCATAGGATAGTTTGGGTGATTTACTCTTAGATTAGGGTTTCTGGGTAGGAACTAGAATTTGACAGAGATATGTCTAAAATCATAAAAACTACAACTTTCACTGTACTGGGACTCACGCCAAAAGTGGTGTATTAGTCCAGTTTGACTTCTCTAAAAAATCAATATCTAAATCTACTCTTCAATCTCTACTTAACCTTCTCAACTTGATCTTCAGGTCTGAGTTATTGAATTTTGCATTTTAGAAGTCCTTTAATGATGATATAGATGATGTGACCACTTTGATAACTTTGAACACCTTGACAACTTTCTCCAAACTTTCTCTTCAATATGTCTTCAACCTAGATCTACAAAACACACACAAACCCTAGCAATAAAGTGATACAAACATGTATGAAGTGGCTCCAATGGATGTAGATCTTGACTCTTACTTGACTATGATAGATATTGAATTGAATGCTTGCTTAAATCATGAAATCCTGCATCACAATTGTTAGCTCAAAAACAAACATGATGCATGATGACTTGACATGATGCTTGATACATGAATAATGCTCCACAACACTTGATAAAAAACTCTTGAATGCTCTTGAATTCTCTTGTAAACACTTGAATTCTCTTGTAAACTCCAATTTTATATAATGCATGAATACTCAAGTTTCTAGGTGAAAAATGAGTGATAACCTTGTATTTATACTTTTTTATGCCGAATTTCCCAAAATTACAACACTACAAGCCAACATCAAATCTAGGAGGATAAAACACCACAAAGAATTTGAATAAAATTTTATATTGGCCACATGGAACTTATAAGTCGAGGTGGCATACAAGTCCCATTAGGCTTAACTATGGGACACATTTTTCAAAAATGCTTATAATGATGTGAAATCCAAATTGGGGACCTAAAACCTAGGTGATATTCATATGCCCAAGGTGGTGTATGAGTTCCAAATCACTAAATATGGGCCACACAACCTAAAAATACATGAATTATGATTGGATTGTAGTTTATGTTAGGATTATCCTTGAAAAGATGCATTAATTAAGGCTTGTGGATGCAAAATAAGGCCAATTAAAGCATAAAGAAGCCCCGTTTATTAATAAAACCATAGATTAGTGTGAAAGTGTGGTACAACACTTTACAACACCTAAAATAAGGTAAAATTAATTTCATTTAGTTTACAAGGGCCCAAGACCTAATGCAAATTTTTTAAACACATTAGAACACTAAATCAAGGCAACATTAAGCTCAATTTAACAAGGAGGACCCCAAACAAATGTGAAAATGTCATGAACGTCATTTTTTGACACTACATTTATCCCTCACTTTATTGAGAGGATGAACTTGCTTCAAACTCACACTAAAGTAGACAAATTCACATCAAGAGGGGTCCAAGTGTACCAGTGCTGGTAAGATAGTTGATAATGATCAACAGGGGTGATCAAGCCCCCAGGATCAAGATCCTATGGAAAAACAACATAGGCACAAAAGAAAAAACATGAAAATTATATAAAGAGAAATAAAAAGGCACAAGCATACAATGCCAAACACATAAAGAAAAGACAAATAACAACAAAAAAAATAAAAAGAGGATCAAGCTTCGACCATTTGTCCATCGCGATGTGGGTCAAATCTAGGCTATTTTTTTGAAAATAAATGCACGCTCACTCAAAGGCAATAGAACTTTAGGATGTCTGTTGGGTGAGTATCCAAAAGGTGAGACACATACACATGCGACTAGTATGTGCTCACACAAGAAAGTGGTTATGGGAAAGTCATGCCCCAGTTTGGCTTCCCGTTCAACCAAACCAAAGTTATACCTCCTGATAACTTTGATAAAGTGCCACACAACTATGAACTTCAAGTTTCATGAGGCAGGAAAAGCTTCGTATGCTCGATACTCATGAATAAACCAGATTGCTCCATAGGTATGCAAAGTGTGTTATGCAAGGT
This sequence comes from Sequoia sempervirens, assembly GCA_007258455.2. NCBI lineage: Eukaryota > Viridiplantae > Streptophyta > Pinopsida > Cupressales > Cupressaceae > Sequoia > Sequoia sempervirens. The sequence continues at coordinate 113,673 of VDFB02128114.1, forward strand.
GGCCATATAACCAAATTGCAAACGCAATATAGGGAACATTCAAAGGAGTCTTGCTTAGTTCATGTAAGTTCTTAACTTAGGGAACACTATGCCTAATGTCTCCAAGAGAGGACTAGTCAAAGAAAAGAAGATTCACAACTTACGGGATGTAGTTGAATAAGAAAATTTTGTGCTCTCTTTCACTTTTAGGCTTTTTGACCTAAAAGGAGAGACAAAAATTCACTATTCACTCAAGAACAAACCATTGAGATTTCAATGCAAAGGAGATTGAAATCTAACAAAGGGAAGGTTCAAGGGAAATCATAACAGCAAATGAGGGTTCACCACCAAGTTAAACTTGGAAAAGATGAAATGTTTGAAAACACAATGCGATATGCAAAATTGAACTAAATGACTTGAAAATGTAAGAAGAATAAAACTAAAAGTTGTAAAACTGAAAGTGTGCACCTAGAAACTTGTTGGGGATGAAATGGAGATAGGAAATGCTATTGATTCTGAAATTTTTTCCCATTGGGACTCATTTGCCAATCTGGGCAAATCAGTCCTAGATTGAGGTTTCTACACAGGAACAGGTTTCTCGGAAAAGGGTATCTAGAACTGCAAAAATCTAAAAATTGACAAAAAAATTGGACTCATTGTGGTGAATGATTCTAGTTTATATTTTTTGGAAATTCAAAGTTCTAATCTACACTTCTTGATCGGCTCTTTCTATTCCTCTAGGTGTCTAGATCTGAAACCCTAATTTTTGGGGCTATAAGTGACTTTTTGTGAAGATTTTGACCTTGCAAGCAAGAATATGACTCCGACAAGTTTGAAACCTATTCTTCAATCATCTCCAAGCCTTCAAAGTACCTAGATTTGTAATCACATAAAGAGAGAAAGAAAATGTTGATTGTTAGGGAATGGTTGTTTGCCTTGGTCAAGCCCCGTTTAGGTAATTAAACCAAATGTTGAAATAAGATAATGAAGCATGAACATGAATTAATGCAATTAGAAACTTTCCATGATGATTGATCTTGAATTGCTGCAACAATGGATGAAGAGTCTTCCTCTTGAATTCCTTAGAATTGATCTTGAATGCTTAGAATTGATCTTGAATGCTTGATTCTTGCTTTTGACTTGATAACATTCAGGCTTATGTTGCTTGTTATCAAATGAGGATTTGGAAGCTTTTTTATATAGCCAAGGCACTCAAATGGCCATTATTTTGATCCCCAAGGCTGACATTCATCAAAATTCAAGTTAGAATTGCAATTTTCCCACTCAATTTTGAAAAAGTCCCCAAAAGGGACTCATTACTTGGCAAATGGGTCCCACCTAAGGGGACTAATTTTCCCAAGGTGGCGAATGAGTCCCACCGTGAGTTTTTTGAGGTGGGTCTTCATGATTTCTGGGTTTTAAAGTGTTTTTGTCAGGATATTAGCCAAAATATACCTTGAAATGCAAAAATAAGGGGCCTAGGGGCCTATTAATGATGATATAAAGGGTGATTAGGGATAGGGACACAAAGTTCAATGTGAAAGTGTGATTAAATACACTACAACATTAAAATGAGGTCCACTTAGCCTAGAAAGGCACATGATCCAATGTGAATGTTGAAAGCACATTGCAACACTAGATTAAAAATAGGTTTAAGCCTTCTAGATTAATGTGAGAATACAATTAAATGCATTTTACAACATTGAATTAGGAAAAGTTAAGTTAATTTAGCTTAAAATGGGCCCAAGACCTAATGTGGATGTGTAGAACACCTCACAACACTAGATCAAGGAAACATTAAGTTTAATTTATCATTAATTATTCCTAAATCAAGCAAGGTGCACTTTTTTCGACACAACATTTAGCCCCCACTTTAGTGAGAGGATGAACTTGCTTCAAACTCACACTAAAGTAGACATTCAAGAGGGGTCCAATTGTACCAATGCAGATGGTCTAGGATAACAAAGATGGAGGCAGTCAAGCCCCCAGGATCTAGGATCCTAAGTCAAACCAACATAAGCACAAGAGGACACGCACAAGGTCATGAGTGATTTGCAGAAAAACAAGATACACAATCATGTAATGACAATAAATATAAGGAAGAGAAGTACAAATGAGAAAATAAAAAGGTGGATCAAGCTTAGACCATTTGTCCAACACGATGTGGATTAGATCAAGGTTGTTTTTCCAAAAATGCATACTCACTATGAGGTGACGAAACTCTTGGTGTCCGCTGGGTGAGAAGTCCTAAAAGGTGAGAAACATACACCCATGGGTGGTATGTACTCACACACACACATGGCTATGGGGAAATTCATGCCTCAGATTGGGCTTCCCACTTAACCATACCAAATTAATACCTCCTGATAACTTTAATAAGGCACCACACAAAAATGATTTTCAAGCTCTATGAGGTAAGAAAAACTTTGTATGCTTGAAACTCATAGACATTGTAAATACAAAATAGTTCAAGGAATGTTCAAAGGGATTTTTCTTAGTTCGTGCAAGGTCTCTTCTTAGGGAACATCATGCCTAATGTTTCCAAGAGAGGAAAAGTTGAAGAAATATCACGCTCTTGGAGGAAATCAAGCCCAATGACACCACCAAGAAAAGGACACATTGCAGGAAGAAAGAAATCGCATAATGAAACATGAGTGTCGATGTATTCCCCCACTTTAAAGTGGTTGCTAACACCATTACTGTGAGAAATTTCTTTAAAGTAGAAGATATGAGAGCTTACTCAAAAATCCCTATGCCAAGTCATATGTTTCCTATAAGCTTCATCATGAATAAGTATGTCACGTGTGAGCCAACTTAAGGCATGTCATCCACATCCCAAGCTTGCTCTAATATGTTCATGAAAGGTGATCAACTAGCCGAAAGAGGCAACAACAAGGGACATACGAAGAGGAGGCTAACTAACCCCTTGCCCCCACTTAGTACAGGACAAGGATGAACTGAATAGGAAGAAAATTTTCCAGTTAGAGGAATTAGGTGCTCCCACATAAGGAAGAGTACCAAACTCCTTAAGATGTTGATTTTTTTTACTCAAAGCCTTACATTCATTAGTGGCATGACCATGAATTCTATGATATGCATAGAATGAAGTCTTGTAGTAAAACTTCTTTTGAGTTCTTGGAGGGAGAGATATCAAGTGATCTTAGAGGAGTCTCGAAAAGATACCCTCTTGATCAATGGTAGAAAGTGCTTGTGTAGTTTACGACAAATATATCTCTTGCTTAGTACCATATGTCATACCTACGCAAGAATCCTTAGATTGCGATATTTTGTTCTATCCCTTACAAGAGGGTGTAAAACCTAATGAACTCAAATCATTAGCATTTTGCAAGATGAAATTGACATTAAGTGAAAATTTCTTTGTTTTTTTCATTTCAGGCAAAGGAGAACAACCAAGACCACTAGTGTCTATCAGTTCAGGATGTCTTAATGTTAAGGTTAAGTGAAGGCTTTTTTATTTCTATCAAAGGAAAATAACCAAGACCATGAGTTTTTTCTTGTGTGTTAGGCTCGATGGGGACATGGATACCTTGTGCTCTAGCACCACATCCTTTTCCACTATAGCAAAGTTGTTTCATAAGTTCATAACCTTTTCCATAAAGCTTCTTCATCTCTTTTGGATTCAGTGGTTGTTCATGGTTGAGCTCATCAAAGTTTTTTGTGTAATCTATTGTCTTTTGTTCTAAAGTGGTTGAGGTGGATGCTTTCGAAGGGTTGTCCAAATTTTGTGTTGACATTACCGCTTTTTCTTTTCCCTTGTCTAAATCTTTGTTTATGGTCTTGTATTCTCCCATGAATGTATGTTTGAGATCTAAGGAACCCCAATCATCTTCTAAGAGCTTCGTGATTCCCTCAATGTGTTTTTCTTTTTCTTTTTGTTGCATGGGTTCCACTTGTGTGGTTGGTGTTAATGTTGCCAAAGGATTTTCTTTATTTTTCTCAATGTTCAAACAACTGTTTAGTTCAAGGTCAGCTTCAAGTGTGTACACGTTGTTTTTGTATACATACTTCATTTTACAATGAAGAGTGGAAGGCACCCCATTCATTGCATGAATCCATGGCCTCCCTAAAATGAGATTATATGAAATATCATGTGCCATAACATGGATCGGTGTTTCTAATGTGGCCTTTCAAGTTGTGATAGGTAAAGTGATGACACTAAGTGATTTTTTTCCTGCACTATCAAATCCACTAATAGATAAAGAGGTAGGTTGAATTTTTTATTGATCGATGCCAAGCCTATCCAAAAGGGTCACACTACATACATTAAACCTTGAGCCATTGTCAACAAGAGTTTGCTTTATCCCTTTTCTTTTGTATTGAGATATTATTATGAAAGCTTCATTTTGTTTTTTCACTTCCAAAGGGGGGAGTTCGCTTTGGTGGAAAACAATGTCAGCATTTATTCCTTGAACCATGGCTGCTATTTCATTTGGTTGAACATTAGAAGTGATAGGAACTTGTTGCAATGCACTTTGAATCATTTTGTGGTAGTGGGGGGATACTTGAATAAGGTCCCATAAGGATATCTTAGCAAGAGTATTCTTTAGTTGTTCGACAAGATCATACTCCTTTCCATGAGGAGGACTTGGTAAGATAGGGTTAGGTAGGATAGGATTAGGAAATGGGAGGGATGTTGAAGGTTTTTTTCTTGGTTGTGGATTGTTCCTAGTGTTATATGTATGAGAAACAATATTATGACTTGGTTGTTGCAAAACATTATTCTTAGGTGGGTAAAGGATAATTTTGGGTTTGTTTTGAGTTTGTAATTTGTGTGAAGGGGGGTAAAGGATGAGTTGAGGTTGAACAATATTAATGTACCTTAGTGAAGGAGAGTCTAATGTTACTTCATCATCTTCATCTAAGGGAATAATATCATTATTTCCAATGCTTTCCTTTTGTTGCACCATGATATCCTCCCTAGAAGGAGAGTTTTTAGGAGAATGACAAACTAGATGTTGATGATATCCAGAGGTTGGTTCTTCCAAAATAAGTTCATCACAAGTAAGGGAGTTATCAATGGTTGGATTTTCTTGTTTATCGATAGTGAGGATATTAGGAGAAAACTCTATTTGATTGTCCATTTTCTTTAAAGTCTCATTATTTTGTGCCATATTATCTACCCTAGTAGGAGAGCTTGTAAGATGTTCATCACATTCCATGTTTAGATTTTGTAAATTAGCTTCATCACAAGTAGGGGAGGCATCAAGAGGACAACTATGATTTTCAAATAGATTGTCCCAAATGGTAGGAGCATTGGGGAAGGGAGGAACAAGATTCCCATGACTCTTAATAGGTGTATCTTCTAACACCAACCTATCCTCTTTGCATCGAGGAGGGATATTAGGAGAAGGAAAATTTTGATCATCATGGTTATGGAGACTAGGTAAGGTGATGTTTAGAAATGTTTCTATAATCTCATCTTCTTGTTTTCTAATATCTTCCAAAGGGGGATGAGGAGAGGGACAATCAAGACCCTCAATGCTTGTATCTTCTTTCACCAAGATACCTTCATCACTAATAGGAGAGGTATTGGGAGAAAAACAAGTATGATTGTTATGATTTTCTACACTTGCATCCTCTTGTGTTATGATATTCTTACAAATCCGGTAGGTACTAGGAGGGTATGCAACATGCTTATCAAAGGTTTTACTTTGCTTTCCTAGATTATGCCCATGAGTAGAGAAAATAGAATCATACAAGCCACTTGGTATTCTAGAAACACTAAATGCTTGAAAGGAACACATGCTAACATAAGAAAGGAAATAAAGTGCAATGTGATGACTTAAATTGAAATGTTTAAATGCAATTTTCAGATGTGAAACAAGGTAATTTGTAACAGATTACATTATGCAACAACCTAAAAGATGACATGTTGTAAATGCAAATTTGAAATTGAGCAATGCATGAAATGAGCTAATTTAAGCTAGATCTAATGAAATGCATGTAACAGAAACTTAGCCAACTAATGCAAATAGTTAATGGAAACAAATAGTAGTGAAAAAATGGGGATTTCAGTGCTGTAAAAGGTAGTTTTAGGGGTGCAAAGGGACTGATTCACCCAAGGTGGCGAATGAGTCCCAATGTGGAATTTTTTCAAAATTTTCAGAATTTTTCAAAAAAAAATTATGCTTTTTATGCTGAATGAAATGTATATGAAATGAAAATGCAATTTTTTATATGATTCTTGATGATTTGAGATGCAAAAATGCAACCTATATGCACTTTCACTAAAAATTTGAAACCATAGAATGCAAATTAACTAATGCAAATCCTAATGCAAATCCTAATGCAAAGTCAATGCAAGCTAGATCTAGGATGATGATGGACTCCAAATTAGAAAAGAAGGTATTCTAAATGTAGGTTCACCAAAATGAAACATATAAAATTTTGTGCTTTCTTTCGCATCTAGGGTTTTGGACCTAAAAGGAGAGAGACAAAACTTCACTATTCACTCAAGAACAAACCGTTGAGATTTCAAATCAAAGGATTTTGAAATCTAACAAAGGGAAGGTTCAAGGGAAATGATAACAAAAAATCAGGGTTCACCACCAAGTGTAAACTTAGAAAAGATGAAATGTTTAAAAACATAGTGCAATATGCAAAATTGGACTAAATGACTTGAAAATGCAAGAAGAATAAAATTGAAAGTTGTAAAAATGAAAGTGTGCACCTGAAAACTTGTTGGGGATGAAATGGAGACTAGAAATGTTGCTGATTCTAAAATTTTGGCCCACTAGGACTCATTTTCCAATTTGGGTGAATCAGTCCCAGATCAAGGTTTCTGCACAGGAATAGGTTTCTTGGAAAAGGGTATCTGAAACTACAAAAATATCAAAATTGACCAAAAAAATGGGACTCATTCACGGTGAATGAGTCTAGTTTGGCTTTTTTGGAAATTCAAAGTTCTGATCTGCACTTCTCGGTTTGCTCTTTCTATTCCTCCAAGTGCTTGGATTTGAAACCCTAATTTTTGGGGTTGTAAGTGACTTTTTATGAATATTTTGACCTTGCAAGGAGGAAGATGACTCCAATAATTTTGAAACCTATTCTTCAATCATCTCCAAGCCTTCAAAGAACCTATATCTACAATCACACAAAGAGAGAAATAAAATGTTGATTGTTAGGGAATGGGGGTTTGCGTTGGTCAAATCTCGTTTAGGTAATTAAACCAAATGATGAAATAAGATAATGAAGCATGAACATGAAGTAATGAAATTATAAACTTTAAATGATGATTTATCTTGAATTTTTGTAACAATGGATGAAGAATCTTGCTCTGGAATGCCTTAGAATTGATCTTGAATGCTTTAGAATTGATCTTGAATGTTTGATTCTTGCTTGCTTGACTTGATAACATGTAGGCTTATGTTGATTGTTATGAAATGAGGATTTGGAAGCTTTTTTATATAGGAAAGGCACTCAAATGGCCATTATTTTGATCCCCAAGGCCGACATTCATCAAAATTCAAGTAAGAATTGCAATTTTCCCACTCAATTTTGAAAAAGTCCCCAAAAGGGACTCATTCACCACCCTTGGCGAATGGGTCCCACCTAAGGGGAATCATTCACCCAAGGTGGTGAATGAGTCCCACCTTGAGGTTTTTGAGGTGGATCTTCAAGATTTTGGGGTTTTAGAGTGTTTTTGTTAGGATGTTAGCCAAAATATGCCCCGAGATACAAAAATAAGGGGCTAGGGGCCTATTAATGATGATATAAAGGGTGATTAGGCTAGGGACACAAATTTCAATGTGAAAGTGTTATTAAATACACTCTACAACATTGAAATGAGGTCCACTTAGCCTAGAAAGGCACAAGGTCCAATGCGAATGTGTAAAACACATTACAACTGATGAGGGGTATTCCCCTTACAATCTAAAACTCACAAAAACAACAGATAATGGTACAAACAAAATGCAAGAAGGAAAGAAAATATTTTCTATTATCACTGAAAAGAAAATGAAATTACAACATTATATTTTCCATCACATGGGCTTTCTGATTACATAAATCTACAAGTCTACAAAGCGGAGCCACCATCTACTCTTCTCCCGCCTCCCCTCCATAGTCCCCCCTTTACATCCTTTATTTGGAAGGTGTAGCCACCCTAGAATTTCTTGGAAAGTGTAACCACCCTAGAATCTTCTAGAAAGTGTAAATTCCTCAAGAAGATACTCTGAAATTTTATTAATTTTGGTATTACAACTTCGTGGGGTCATAACTTTTGATCTAACCGTCGGGGTCATAACTTTTGTTTTCCACGCATTTTCAGGCCCATCTGGAGCCTCTAAGTGCCTCAAAATTGATCCCAAAGATTTTACTAGGATTTTCGAAAATTAAAATTTAATGTCTCTCAAATGACAAATGGTTTTGATGTGATTTCTTCGACATTACCATTTTGTGTCCAACTGTGCATAAATGCAAACTTACAAAAATAGTAACTCTGCCAAATTTATCCCTTATTGAAAAGAAACAACATTTTTTTGGGTGATGCAAGATTGCTCTTACACCCTAGACGCTCCTACATCAACAACACTAGATTAAAACGAAGTTTAAGCCTTCTAGATTAATGTGAGAATACAATTAAATATATTTTACAAAATTGAATTAGGAAAATTTAAGTTAATTTAGCTTAAAATGGGCCCAAGACCTAATGTGGATGTGTAGAACACCTCACAACACTAGATCAAGGCAACATTAAGTTTAATTTATCATTAATTATTCCTAAATCAAGCAAGGTGCACTTTTTTTGACACTACAATAGTGTGTCACATCAAGCCACTAAGAGGAATATAATATGCTAAGAGAGATAACGCTCTAGAAGGACATCACACCCAATGTCACCACAAAGCGAAAATTCATCGCATGAAGTAAGAAGACTACACCATGAAACATGAAAAATGAAAAAGAATGATGCCAATGTATGCCCCCACTTTAAAGAAATTGCTAAACACCATGCTATGAGAAATTACTTTAAAGTAGCAAAAGATAAATGCTAACAATAAAGAGTACATGAGAGCTTATTTGAAAAGTGCTATGCCAAATCATATGTTTCCAAATAAAAGCTACATCATGAAAAAGGAAAAGAGATGGGTTGCTGCCCAAAATGAAACTCTAAACACATGAGGGATCCATGGATTTTGGGTCAGTATGTTCTAGCTACAATATTTCTAGATAGCTTAGATCTGTCATCATTCCCCAAATACTCATAGAACTAGAAGAATGACACAAAGAGAGTGAAAACAAAGAAAAACTTTTCAGGTCAACATGGAAGAGACATGAAGGTTTTGATACCTTGCATCATCCCCAAAAGGAAAACACAAGACAAAGAAAAGATAATGGAAAAGCTTTTGGGTCTTGACATGGAAGAGACATAAGTGTCTTGATGCCTTGCGTCATCCCCAAAAGGAAAACACAAGATAAAGAAAAGACAAAGGAAAATATTTTGGGCCAACATGGAAGATACATTATTTTCTCAACACCTTGCGTCATCCCAAAAAGGAAAACACAAGACAAATGAAAAAGATAAAAAATTTACAACATAGAGAATAATGTAGGTACAAATAAAGGAATGTCACAAAGAGAGAGAAATACATCAAATAGAACATCACAAGGGATCACACTATGCCCATGCAATCGCACATAAGAAAATGCAAAAGAAAATAAAAGCAAGACTAGTAAGGCATGTGTGAGTCAACCTATGAGTAGGTCGTTTGTATCATGATCATGCTCATCATATATAGAAGACAGGCAACTAGCCAAAGGGACAATAGCAAGTGTCGAACTAGGGTCATTACCAAGTTCAACACTCTTCTTAGGAGAATTGTTGTTTAAGCTTATAGAAGAAAAAAACAATGTATTTAATTCATTATGCACTTCTTCATCAATCTTAGAAACTTCATCATCGACATCCAAGTTAATCAAAATGGAAGGTTGAATGATAATATCTAAAGAAGGGTTTAGCTCCTGTTGCAGTATATAATCTTTTTGTTTCAGCAAAGGGGGGGATTCATCATGTATTACTTCAGTCAAGTTTGGATCTTTATTTTCTTTGTTTGTTTCTTCATTTAACCTTTGAGCAAGGGCACAACGTCTACACCTACGTTCTCTAGCATTTATATTTCTTTTACTACAACTTTCAAGTTGTGTTTATGTAGAAGTGGTTAAAGGATGAGTTCAGGTTTGTTTTGAGTTGGAGGTTTGTGTGAAGGTGGAAAATTGTCGTATGCTTATGGTTTAGGACATAGGACAACAATCTTCTACACTCTCACTCAAGGAAACTCTAGAGATCTCAATCCAAGGATGAAGTAGGGGAAGAGGTCTTGCAATAGGGTTGTCCTAGCCTAGTTTGATTAATGAAAAAAGATGGGTTCACCACCAAGCTAGGGCTTGGAAAGACAAGAGATGAATGAATCATGCAAAGTACCATGCAAAAGCTAACTAGATGAATTAAGAAATGAAACTGAAATAAAGAATACCAATCTAGAAATGAATAGAGGTGCACTTGGAAACCTATGGGAGCTTGAATGGAGACCTGAAATACTAAAAATACTAAAATTAATTTTTGTTAGGACTCATACACTAGTTTGGATGATTTAGTCCTAGATTAGGGTTTGTGGGCAGGAACTGGAATCTAGCAATGATATGTCTGAAACTCTTGAAAATTGCAACTTTCACTGTACTAGGACTCATACGCTAGAAGTGGTGTATCAGTCTAGTTTAAATTTTCTAAAAAATTAGGATCTAAATCTACTCTTCAATCTCTGCTTAACCTTCTCAACTTGATCTTTGTCTTTGAGTTACCGAATTTTGCATTGTAGAAGTCCTTTAATGATGATATAGGTGATGTGACCACTTTGACAACTTTGAACACCTTGACAACTTTCTCCAAACTTGCTCTTCAATATGTCTTCAACCTGGATCTACAAATCACACACAAATCCTAGCAATAAAGTGTTGCAAACATGTATAAAGTGGCTCCAATGGATGTAGATCTTGAATCTTACTTGACTGTGATAAATCTTGAATTGAATGCTTGCTTAAATCATGAAATCCTACATCACAATTGTTAGCTCAAAAAAAAACATGATGCATGATGATTTGACATGATTCTTGATACTTGAATAATGCTCCACAACACTTGATAAACAACTCTTGAATTCTCTTGAATGCTCTTGTAAACTCCAATTTTCTATAATGCATGAATACTCAAGTTTCTAGGTGAAAAATGAGTGAAATAACCTTGTATTTTAATTGTTTATGCCAAATTTCCCAAAATTACAACACTACAAGCCAACATTAGATCTAGGAGGATAAAATCCCACCAAGAATTTGAATTAAATTTGATTTTGGGCCACACAGGACTCATATGTAAGAATTTTCATATGAGTCCCATTAGGCTTAACTATGGGACACATTTTTAAAAAAAGCTTAGAATGATGTGAAATCCAGATCGAGGCCCTAAAACCTAGGTGAGACTCATACGCCCAAGGTGGCGTATGAGTCCTAGATCACTAAATCTGGGCCACACAATCTAAAAGACATGAATTATGATTGGATGTTAGTTTATGTTGGGATTATCCTCGTAATGATGCATTAATTAAGGCTTGTGGATGAAAAATAAGGCCAATTAAAGTATAAAGAAACCCCATTTATTAATAAAACCCTAGATTAGTGCGAAAGTGTGGTACAACACTTTACAACACCTTAGATAAGGTATAATTAATTCCATTTATTTTACAAGGGCCCAATACCTAATGTGAATGTGTTAAACACATTACAATAATAAATCAAGGCAACATTAAGCTCAATTTAACAAGGATGACCCAATACAAGTGTGAAAATGTCATGGACGACATTTTTCGACACTACATTTTATACAACATATAAAGAAGATGGTGCAACCTTCTCTTTGGGAGCAATAGCATAATGATTGGATTCAACCCCCTCTGACCATGAGGGATGATTTGGGCTAGCTTTCCCATGAAATGAAGCATGCTTCTTGTTGCACTAGGAGGTTGTGTGCATAGTAGAGTAACAGTTCATGCATTTGAAAGGAATCTTCTCATAATCTAATGGTTGATGCCAATGTCTATTCCCCACCTTTAGAGATATTTCTATCGGAAGGCCTTTAGATAAATAAAATTCAACACATAATCGAGCACAAGTGGAATTTTCATAATTGATGGTTTCTTTTGAAATGTTGTGATATTTTCCAATTCCACTGGCAATTGCCACCAAACACTCGATCTCCCAAAATTGTAAAGGGAAGTAAGGAAATCTTTCCCATAGGAATGCTAAAGAAAAGGAATCAGTATGAGGATTGAAAGAGGGAAACCATGGCTTAATGCATAAAAAATATCCTTGAAGAAACCAAGGACTGGTATTGAGAATCAAAGCCTTATCTTCCAACAATTCAAATTCTAGAATGAAAAACCTTTTAGCACAAGGGTAGATGTTGATCTCTACCTCCATATATCCTTCCCAGGTTTCACTTATCCAAGATTGGAGGTTGCACAATTTCTGCCAAAATTTCATAAATTTGCATATATAAGAGTGTGTTCCTTTAAGTAATCTTCTCTATTGCAAGCAATAGAATCCAAGCAGATTTCCAAGACCAAACCCAAGAAATGAATGGAAAGAGGGGAATTCTGGGAGGTGCCATGAAGAGAAAAAGCAGACTCTAAAGGATAGGAAAATTTCTTTATGCCGGCCTCCAAACACCCTCTAGATGGGTCGGATGCTTGACCCAACACAACCTTGTAATTGGGTTGTGAATCCCTATTAAATGATTTTCCCATTTTCCCAAAGAAGCAAGACCTTGAGTCCCACACTACTTCCTGTATTGGTGAAGCCTTGGCTGAGACACCAACTTGGCACGTTGTTATGTGGGAACCGTCCTATGCTATAGAGGGGAGGGAAAATGAACCAAAAACCCCAATGCCATCTGCAAGGTTTGTTGTGTCCATTCCTTGTGAAAAAACCCTTTGAAAAGTAGCAACTTGGCTCACCAATACAGGATCACCATACTACATTTCAAAGGGAGTGGTAAACGATATTTTTGAGGCAGGAAGCCCAACACCCTTCACAAGGTTTTTCATGGTGGTTGGAGGAGTAGAGTGAGCCATTGATAGAGTTTTTAATGTGATGTGAGATCTCATTAAAAATTACATTAAATTAGGAGAAATTATGATGGCTTAAGTTAAATATATAAAGGAGTGTTTTGATTCAAATATCTATATAAAAATTAATGATGATAACATTGTGATAGTAGTTTTTATGTTATTGATCATGTTATCATCAATATTGAAGCCAAATAAATTCATTAACCGTGTACATTATTGCTTGATATATTTTTTTTATAATTGAAAAATGTTATATATATGTATCACAAACTAATTATATCAAAATAATTCTAATTTTTTTCAAAAAGTGTGAATGTAATCCATCATATACAACTCTAAAAATTAGAATAAAAAAAACACCAATTAAAAAGTCAATACAATATTAATTAATAAATTATTTAATATTTCTTACTAAATTTTTGTCTCATCATTATACTATATTAAAAAAAAATGTCTTATCATCAAATGAAAACCCCAACATCAAAATTCAATAACATCATCAATTTTTTTCACTATCGTCATCATTTTTCTTAGGTCTTAATAAAGTGTTGTGGCTCTCTATTGCATCTCATCATATCTCTTTGTTTTACTTGTTAGAATATAATTGTCTCCTCTCCTCTCACCATCATTGATGCATGTCTAAGTCCACATCAATGGACCTAACAACATCAACAACCTTTTGCATGTTCAATGCAAAACACATCAAATGTGGTGGAATCACTTCTTCATTTTGAATAACATTGATTTTCTCTTGAATGGATCTAATATTATCATTGATCCGTGCTCGCAAGTGAGCCTCATCGGATCCAAGTGGTGGAGGTGGGGGGTTATGAGGTGGATGAGGTGGAGGTTTTGGTGGAGGGGGTGGAGATGGAGGGGATGGAGGTGAAGGGAGCCGAGGAGGTGGATTAAGGATATCATCAATATCGAATTGATCCATGATCTATATAAGTGAACCTGTATTAAATTATAAATTTCAAAATGTAAGATAATGTTTAAAAATACCCTTAAACCATTCAATATAAATGACCTAATTGAATACAAATGAAGAAATCCCTAAGAATAATTTATGTCTAAGGCATGTTACAAATGAAAAAATAAATAATTGTTAATGTGATGTGAAATATCATTAAAAATTACATTAAATTAGGAGAAAATATGATGGCTTAAGGGGTCCTCGTAGGATGGCTTAAGGGGATCTATGAATTGAGGTCCTAGGAAAAATGATGGCTTAAGGGGATAAAATTTGGTGAAATTTTTGAAGGCAACCAAATTATATTAAGGTCCTAGGACAAAATGATGGCTTTAGGGTTTAGGGTCTAGGGTAATAGGATGGCTTAAGGGGATAATATTTGGTGAAGTGCAAGATAGTGCTTCTACCTTTAGCTAATTATTTTTACATCAATGTAAAACTAAATACACGGTAAATCATGAAGCACTATATTTCTCAACTCTATGTGTTTACTATAAGTTAATATTTTAAAGGGTTGTCAAAAGGTCGCAATGTTATATAAAATTCTTATTGGTTGAGCTACTCATGATATAGCTACAATGTTAGTTGCATAAATTGAAACATAAAAGGATTCCAAAATGAGTTCCTTCCAAATACCTTACACCATTTATTAGGGGAAGGTAGAGTAGTAAGTTAAAACATAACAAGCTTTGCAGTAACCACAATTTTAACTTATCATCAAAGAATTTGATGATGTGTTCAATGAAATTTGTGGTTTTTAATTACTTTACCTATCACTTTGGGATCCATCACACCTAATATTATATTCTATGTAATGTATAGTGCTACATTCTCCCTATATTAATGCAATGTTCACAATTTAGGATAGTATCTATGGTCTACCCTTGAATTTATAGAAATGACAATATTTAGAGAAAATCATTTATTGAATTGTTAAACATTTGGGTTCTTCATTTTGAGTGTGATGACAACTAGAACCTGAAAATGTTGAAGCTTGGGTGGCCCTTGGAATAATGAACTTGCAAGTTAGTGAAAAAGGTAGTGTTCATGAAGGAATGGAAAAGATGCATAGAGCCTTTGAATTGTACCCGTACTATGAAATGGCATTGAATCTCTTAGCAAACAATATTTTCTTCATAGGAAAATATTTTCTTATGGAATAGCTGATTGAGATAGCTCTTGTTTTGACTGACCACCCTCTCATGAAATCTCATTGAATATTATAACCTTGCATGATCTTATCATGAGAATCCTTGATCCTCCCCTTCCATGAGAAGCCTCTCTTGAAATGTTTGAGACCTTATCACCCCTAACAAGAGGAAGGTGATTTTTAACTTCATCATATCTTCCCTTACAGGTGTGGTTATTTTGTAGGAAACTAGGTTGGTTTTTAACTAAATATCATGTATATTATTGTTAAATTTGGTTGCCTTGGGCAACTTCACCAAATTTTGAGAAGTTCTTTGATCTCCTTAAGACATTGTATTGGGACCCATTAAGATGTTATTTTTTAGGAAACTATGTTGTTTGATGAGTATACTTTTGGTCTTCTATCTTTAATGGGAAGGCTCTAGTCTATAGTTTAGTCTACTACTCAATGCATCTAGTGGTCTTTACATATTATACTTGAAATTTATGTAGGAGCATCCCTAGGAAGTGTGGCCTAATCTTGTATCATTTTAGAAAAGTGAGATCTTAGTTTAGTTATTTATTTTTTATTAGTTTATAGTTACCAATTTGTGGTAGAGAAATTTATTTCCTTTCATCATAATTTGAAATTGGCTTTTTCAATTTTGAGCATAGATTGAGTTAGTGTTAAGAATGTCATGTTAATGTTTGAAGTGATTTGTGTGAGGAAAGTATTATAAATTTTTGTGAGTGTTTATGGGTGGAAAGGTAAGTCTTTTTATTTTGAAAGGCATGAACAAATCTTGCATACTATTATCATCTACTTTAATATTTAGAAAACAATAACATAATGGAATGAAAAAATGATATATGCATACATATATACATCTGTACGTACATACAAGCATATATACATGCATACCTACATATATATATACATACATGTGTATATATGTATGTATGTATGTATGTAAATACATATATTTATAAACCTACTCTACATCAAACATGGAGCTTCCATGATATCTATTAATGTAATAAAATATTGCATATCATTATCCTAAGTTTTTAATATTTAGAAAATAATAATCTAATGAAATGACAAAAATATATATACATATACCTATATACATATCTACATATATACAAATACACATACTTACATACATAAATGCTTATGTATGTACATAGATACATAGATACATACATATATATATGTATGTATACATATAATTAAGAATGTATGTATGTATGTGTATATGTATGTTATATGTATGTATGTAATATGTATGCATGTATATATGTATGTATATATAAGAATGTATGTATGTATATATGTATTTTGAAACCATCTCAATGGTTTCAAAATAGCTATTAAGGGTTTTTATTTCATATTTTAGAGTTGAAAAATATATACATACATACATACATATGTACATATATACAATTTTGTTTGATTAGGCTTTAGGGTTCAATTTTATTTTTGTTTTCCACTAATGGGGGTTCAATTTTTTTGCAGGTCTAGATTGAAATGAAAAAAATCAACAAAAAAAAGAATGCAAAGAAAAACCTAGATTAATCACTAATAACCAAAAAAATGGAAAAAAAATGCAAAGAAAAGGGTTGAATGACATACCTAGTGTAGTAATGGAAAAAGTATCCCTTTTCCTTACTTAATTTGGGAATAATTAACAATAAATGAGTCTAATGTTGTCTTGATTTAGTGTTGTAATGTGTTTTACACATTCACATTAATTCTAGGACCCTTTTTAATAAAATGGACTTAATGGTGCCTTATTTAGGGTGTTGTAAAGTGTTTCTTTACAATTTCACACTAATCTATGGCTTTATTAATTAATTGAGGTTAAATTGAGCTTAATTGGCTCCTTAAATTCAAATCCAAGCTTTATTTATTTTATTTTCCGAGGGATAAAGTCTGACACTCATTAAAAATATTTCACAACACTTAATTTGGAAAGGCTTGTGTCCTAGGCTAGTGACCTAGGACCCATTCACCACCTGACAAATGGGTCATTCCTAGGTCCTAGGACCCTCTTTTGGCATTTTATTTCATATTCCTGAAGCATGTCCTAGTTAAGTGTGGTAGGACCCATTCACCCTATGGTGAATGGGTCCTCCTTAACTCAGGACACCCCTTTTAGAACATATTCTTGGTGGGATTTTAATGATTTCAAATCCTAGATCTGATGTTGGCTTGTGTTATTTGAATTTCAAGATTAAATGTTAGATTATGTATAAATATAAGGTTATTTCACATCATTTCACCTCAAAGAGAGAAAATTCAAGTGATCTAAAGAGCATTCAAGTGAGTATTTATAAGAGCATTCAAGAGAATTTCAAAGGCATTCAAGGGAAGATTATTGAAGTTTATTGTAGCAATCAAAGGTCATATCATCATGTCAAAGGCATAGTGCATCATGCATGTTGTTGAGATATCATGTTGATGTAGCATTGAAGATCCAATTCAAGTATATTCAACGTGTTGTTTCTAATCAAGTGTTTTGATCAAGATCTACATTCTTTGAGGCCACTTCTTGCAAGGTTGTTGATTTGTACTCCAAGGTTCAATTGATGATTGGTGAGTTGTGGCATTACATTTGTGTAAGGGGGAAATTGAGGAATGCAATAAGATCAAAATGAATGAATTGAACTAATCTAATTCAAACAAAAAGATGATGATTCATACACATTACTCACAAAATGAAACTACGAAGAAAAAACTCAAATAATGCATTAATCAAAAGAAAGAAAATGAAATGAATTCATAAAAATATAGCATTACCATCTCATGTCAAAGTATATTCACAAAGATGTTGGATCCTTGTTGTATAAATGTGAAGCCTCCATTTGTGCATTGCAAAAAACTTCAAATTTGTGTGATATTGATCAAAGATGTGTGTAAAGTTTGT
This sequence comes from Sequoia sempervirens, assembly GCA_007258455.2. NCBI lineage: Eukaryota > Viridiplantae > Streptophyta > Pinopsida > Cupressales > Cupressaceae > Sequoia > Sequoia sempervirens. Next base: position 131,825 of record VDFB02128114.1, read on the forward strand.
CAAAAGATCGATTGTGAATTCAACATTACTTTGTTGTGAAAAATATGTTGATTCTCTGATCATTTTTAGGAAGAAGATGATTGTTATATAGATTTTGTGTTTTGAAATGAACAATTGAGATCGTGTAGTAGCATATCCTGATCAACAGTTCAAAACCGTTGAAAGGAATTAGATGGGAAGAATGAATGGATTTTGATTATGTAATTGGTGTGATTGAAGAAATAAATTTGAGTGTTAAGTGGAATTGAAGAAATAGATTGAATAATCTATGGAATTGAAGAAATCATGTTGAGCCTTTAGTGAGATTGAAGAATAGATGGATCAGTCAGAAAATAGAGTGATCGATCGAGGGAAAATAATTTTCTCAATCATGAAAGTGGGTGAGGATAATTATTTGATTTAATTAATTAATCTTTTTTAGGTGAACGTGCAAGTCATGTTTGATTTTTACAAAGTTGTATTTGTTTTATTTGACCTTTTTGAATGATGTTTTGAATAATTTATTCAACTATTCATGTTTAGGGGAAAGTGATTTAATTAAACTATTATGTTTTAATAATTTAATTGATTTTAAGAAATAAAGTGAATTATCGACATAATTAAATAATTGGTGTTATTTAATTAATCAAGAGGAATAAAGTTAGATTAGGAATTTATTAAATAAATGAAATTTATTTCATTAGTCAAAAGTGATGAAAAAGTGAATTAATTAAATATTGTAATATTATTCAATTAATAGAGAAAATTAGGGTTTTTAAAGTATTTTATGTGAAATGCAGTGATATTAGGTGATAATGATGTTGATGATGAGAAAATTTCATTTAGGATGTGCGATAAGTGTTAGGTCATTTTTACATGTCTACATTTTACCCCTCTTTGTGACAAAGTACTAGTTGCTTTGTTTCAAATAATTTGATGTTAAGATCAAGATTTGAAAAATTTAATATGCCTTGACAGTCAATGGAATGATGGTAGGATGTTGGGCTACCCCCTCGAGAGTTTGGCCAAAAATATTAATTTTTGGGTTGAGCTCACAACACTATTTCATTTCAGATCAAATAGGTAGAGGATGAAAAATTAAGCATATAGGTCCCTCATCGATAGTTTGGATGTTCCTAGGAGCTCCTAATTTCAACCTAGGATGGTTTTCTAGGTAAAAAATTAGGGTTTGGGGGGTCAAAATATGTAATTAGGGTTTAATTTTCCTCATTTGCATTCTAAGCCTATAGTAATTTCTTGCCTTTGGATTTCTTGATTTTTTGATTTTCGAGGAGCTATGGTGAGGATTCGAGGAGCCCCACATCATGTGGATGTGGTTCGTGAGTTCAAACAACCTATAGGTGTCGATGCCCCGATATGTACCCTTTCCTTTCATATTTTTGACTTGTCATTTTTGTGTAATTAATGCATGAAAAAATTTCTAGCATAAGTTGTAATTTCATTTTTTTTCACTTTTGAATCATTTTAAGTACTTTTGCTCTTTGTGAATGGACTGGTTTTTTTTTTTTTGTTCACATTTGCCATGGATGTTCACATTTGACCTAAATGTTCACATCTATTTTCACATCTTTTTTAAAGTTTTGCTTTTGACTTTTTTAAACTTTATGACCCCGTTTGTCAAAAAAATTTGCTTTTGAAATATATTTTCTCTTTTGAAATTTTTGCTTTTGATTTTATATGCCACTCTTGACAAAACAATGTTTGTTTTTGGCTATCTTTAATGCTTTTGACAAAAATGTCACTGCTTTTGACAAATAGTGATTGCTTTTGCTTTGCATAGAATCTTGAGTTAGTTAGTTTGTAATTTGAGGTTTGTTTCACATTTTTGTAGCAAATTCTTAATGTCATGGGTTGAATGGTTGTAGTCGGTTCTCAAACTGCTTATGTCGAGGGAGTGATGACCACATGAGCTATTTGATTTGATCACTGGTTTTCAGAAGTTGGAGTGAGATGTTCTAGATGTTGTGGGGCTGAGACATATTTGCTACATGCCAACCATCCAATGTCATAGAGCTATGATGACCACTCTTATTGAGATATGGAATTCTGAGACATTGTCCTTTCACTTACCTATTGGGGAGGCCTCCATTACCTTGGAGGATGTATGGAGGATTCTTCATGTACCCATTAATGGAGAGCTTGTGACTTATCATGTACGATAGGGTACATGTGTTATGTGTCAAGTCCTTGGTTTCAGGTGTCTTCAGGTTCGGGAGTCAAAGATAGACCTATCTCCATTTGTTGGCAGTGTAGACCCTATTTCATTGGTTCTATGTGCTTTTCTTTTAGGGCTCATCGTTCTTGATCAATGAGGTAGGAAGTTTCCCATTGGTTGGGGTGTGTGCATTGAGAAAATATTCGAGCATGGCACTAGATATGCATGGGGGCCATGTCTCGTGCACTTATACTGAGATATGCTTGAGGTCACCCACCAAGGAGGTAGATCCATTTTTGCTAGCATGACATTGCTTCATGTATGGACCTAGGAGCACATCCTAGTTACCAGGCTTAATGGCATATTGGATTGGGATCGAAAGGATCTATATTCTTACATATGTTGCCAAATTTTCACCTACAATTCGATTTAATAGAGCTGAAACAATTTATTTTCATTTTAAGATGAAAAGATTTTAACATATTTCTGCTATGCTTAACCATTGCATATTTAAAGATGCTTAAAAAGATAGAATTCAGTTTTTTCATCCAGTGTTTTGCAACATAAAGGAAAGGTACATAAAGAACACAAGATGATTGCTTTCATTCATTTTGCAAATGAAATATACAAAAAATTGCACAAGTGTTGCATTTCTATTCATTGGAAAGAAAGGAGTAATCAGATGTCCCACACAAGCCCTAGGAGTAGCTAAACCAATGTAATGTAAGAGATAATATGCATCTAAAGATAAGTAATGAAAAGAGCACATGAAAAGAGACATAGCCATCATTGCCTATTGGAATAATATGTTAGCCTTCATTGTTGTCTACTCCTCCTCGCTCCTGATCTTCCAAATGAACTAGAATCATGATGAAAAGGGTGGTTAGAGCTCTAGATATGAATCTCAACATATGTCCTATCAACAGAAATATAGTAAATGCCTATGATGCATTGAGTCAGTTGAGTGAGCATCAAATGTATACAAGAGAGCCTAAAAATAAAATATCACAGGAGAATTGAGTTTCATTATTATTTTTATCTAATATGTTTGTTCACTGTGAAGGTGTTAGTGATCCAAATCCACACCCCTAATGCCAAGCTATGAAAGAAAACTTAGCAGGTTTGGATGTAGCATGGGACTGCTTTCAGGTTGTGGGTGTCCTATTCGAAATCAGACCTCCAGATTATGGGCTAGCTCCCCTTTTTGATGCCACCTAACTACTAATTTTTGAGGTAAAGGGTAAGAAATGCATAAAACATGAACATTAATTGAAAATACCTAAGGTGATACACCCAAAAACTAGCTAGGACCTGATAACAACCTATCACATTCAAAACAATATCATAAAACTCTATTTATACAACTCATTCTCACTTGCATTTCACATAAATAATTTATAAGGGCGTTTCTAAATAGGAATTTTAGAAGGAAACAAAAGGTTTCACAACTAACAACACTATTGACTAACACAACTTATAACCAATTAACATGCATTTTCTGCTAAACAGATTCCTAAACATGAGACAGGTTTTCAAGGAAAGATAAATTTCACAAAACAAATTGATCAATCACTAACAACATACTATTAAACATGAAATGAGAAGGTAAAAATGCTCTATTTTATTGATTCAAAGTTACTCACTATATAAGAAGTCCATCTAAGTTACAATACTACTCCATGCTAAAAAATAACTCCAAAAACTAAAGCTATCACTTTGCTAGAAAGAAAGAATTGACTCCAAAATGCCACAATGAAGTTACTTAAGTAAAACCCATCAAATCCCCTAACACATGTCCATCTAGAAGGTTTTGGTCGAATGCAGCAATGAGGCCAAGAAAGAACCTTCTAAAATCACTCCAAAAAGTCCTCCAAATATTCTAAGGTAAAGCCAAGACCATAGTCATGCCAAAAGTGTGACAAAAAACCTCCAAAATAGCACATGTTTATCCAAAATAGTCAAATGCACCACTCACACATTCTCCTCATGTCTACAAGTAATCATTTTGTCTCTCGGCCTTGACCCATGCACTATGTGTGTTTTGAAAATAGAAGGCACTAATCTGCATTAAAACAAGATAATCTTCTTAAGTGATTTATAATCCATCACTTAAACAAATCACTTTACATTCCAAAATAGAATGCAAAAAAGGCCCTACCATCAATATTAAATTACATTACATTTGCATATGAATAACATCAAAGTGATTTGCAAATCACTTAAATGATGTTCTTACACTTTGAAACAAAATGCAAAAATATAATGCAATATCAAAATGCTTCCAAAAGCATTAAACGAAATAAAACTCCAAGGGATTTGATCATTTACACCTACTTTCATTCTGCACTTCAAGGCCACACACTTGGTCAACATCTTTGATTTTCCAAGGCAAAACAAAGGCCCAATTTCGCCCTATGTGGGCATCAGGGACTCCACACATCTTGGAAGGAACATTCACCAAGTTTTGAAAGCATCATATGACCAAAGGTCAAAGGCATAATATGTGGGACCTGGCACCCTCCACCTGTCTCTTATGAAGGACTTCGTAATTTTGAAGCAAGGCAATAAAAACATAAGGCATAAAAATGCCTAAGTCATGGCATTACCATCAGTCCCCATAACACAATTAAATTTGTTTCAAATTTTAAAATGAAAGGGAAAAAATTCCCATCGGCCATTCCCAAGATAGGGTTTTAACCCTAAACAACAAAAGATAGAAAAAATGTGAAAAAAGCATCATTTTTCACCATCAAGCATTCTGGAAAGAGACATGTTGCTGCCATAGGGTTTCTTGCTTGCATAGAATATGATGATCTTTGACTAGTTTCTCGGGATTTTCTGATGAGAAACGCATGGAATCACAGGTAAATTGTGATTTTGGCACAAAATTTTTATTTGTCTTTTGAATGCCATTTTATGTGTTTATGTCGTGGACATGTAACACTTTTCTAAACATTTTGCTTCACTTCTTTCCTCTATTGTTGTTCTCCATCAAACAACAGCCATGAGAAGATTAAATGAAGCTTCCTGTAGAAAGAAAAGCTTTGAATATTGCAAACACAATGAGCAAAAAGTTCTAGGTAAGTCTTCAGTCGACCATATCATTATGATCTTTAAGGAAAAATAGCTCATTTTGAGCCTCCATATTAAAAGATAAAGCAAAAAATGTTATTTTTCTTTTGCATTTTGGATTGAATGAATAAAATTTAACCATTGAAGCTGCGGCCAAGAGAATGGAATGGGGTTTTTTTTATACTTGTCATTTTCTTCAAACTATTCATGATAGCTTTACAAACTTTCGTGTTTGCAAAAAAAACAAGTGGGTTCTCTGTTTTTGAATTTCTAGGACGTGGCCATGGACATGTGAACTGGGCTTTCTACATTCTTTTGTTTTGTCTCAAACTTTGTGATAGCTTTTCTAAAAACTATGTATTTTCACTCCATAATAAAACCATATGTTTTTCCCCTTTGTGAGGAATATCTGGCTTTTGGCCGTGGCTATAAGAAATGGAATGGGTCTTTACCTATGTATTTTCTTTTGTATTTTGCAAAATTCACACAAACCCCAAGTGGGATTTCTGGTTTTGTCAAAAGAATTGTTCTTTTGAAAAAAAAACACTCCATGCAATCTTCCTTAGATTCTTAAACTTAGGATCATAACCCAGATGGGTTCTTCCATTTGTGAAAGAAAACTCAGATAAAAAACTAGATTTTTCTTTTGTTGTTTCATTTTTGTCCATACAATTTTTTGTGTAAAAACCCCAAGTGGGTTTTCCTACTTTCAGAAGAAAATAATTCCTCAACCCTAGGCAATGAGGAATAAACTAGTGCTTCTGCATTTTTAGTTTTTTTTCCTTTTAGAACAAAATGCTACATGATTCAATGCCAAGGTACAATATGTGTATAACCAAAAGGCCCCATACATCTTGCAACTTCTTCATAGTTTATCATTTCATTGTATCCTTATCTATTCTTTGCTTAAAAGGATAAAAAATACCTTTCTCCTTTGATAAACTAGGTAGTCTCCATTTACTGCCTTTGACATTGTGAAAAGTTGGAAGAGACTTCCTTTGGAATTTTTCCATTGTTCATTATGATCATCATTAAAGGGCTACCTTGTACAGATCTACTAGTCCTCTCTATGTGTTAGTGACTGTATCTTCAGTCATTGCACTTCTAATGCATGATGTTTCTGTTATTTTAACACCATTATTTGAACCTCCAATGAAATGCATTGTCTTGTTGTGAGTGGTGACTATACTTTAATTCTCTTTCAAATGAAAATAGAATAAAGCATGGACTGTCTTTGTGTATTTAAAAATATATGCATGGTTGTAGCATAGTTGGCTATCCTCATTGCCTTTACTTTGAATTTTCTTATTTTATTTCATCCAATTAAATGGCTTTAGTGACTTGTCCTGGTCTTCTCTTTCTAGTGGCTTGAGAACAATATTGCAATGCTTATGAAAAGCTTTTGTGCCCATGGTTTTAAGTGTATTTTGTATTTCCTCACAAAATACTAGCTTCTGGGTCATTGGTTATTTGCTCACCACACACTGTCATTACTCTTCAAGGATCATGAACCCTCAAGGCCTAAATATTCTTTATGATTCATAATACTTCCCTTAACATTAGATGAGTATCGTTAATTTGACTTTGATGACTACAGGATTATCATAATCATTGCACACTCATAAAACTTTTCCCCTCCTCTCTTGTAACAATTGGGACATCTGTGTTCAAAATGATAAACCCCCTCTGATATGACAAACACATCTATCTCAAGGTGATGCACACACACAACACTCCAGTGCCTTCCTAAGTGTCTTCAGACCAAAACTCTATTTGCTTGCATAATCTCACATAATTGTGCTTGAAGTAAATGACTCATCTTCACTTTGATACCTTTTCTTTAGTCTCCATCAAAGGTGAAAGGTTGATCGTGTTGTTTGAGCTTTGTTAGCTCCATTGGTGTTGCATTCTGAAATACATTTCCTTTTTGGACCTTGTTGTCCCTTTAGCATGATTGTATATGGTTCATGGGCATTGTATACTTCCTTTGGATCATCTATATTTGTTGTTTCTTTCATCATGTTCTTTCACTACTCTTTGTCATTGGCTCTAGTCACACAAGGTTATTATTGCTCATAGATTCTTGTTGTCCCTTTAATGTAGGTTGTTGCTATTGTTCTATCATGAAATGTGGCATGTATTCCTCCTTCTATGACTACCCCAATCCTCATGGCTCCACAACAATTGCTTTTTGTTCCACATGTTTTCTACCTAGTTTCTGCAACATTTTAGCCCTTTTGATCATGTCCAACAACTAAACAATGTCTCCTCACCTTAAACCTAGTGGGCAGACACATGTGTCACCTATGTTGGTGACCTAAAAGCTCACCATCCTATGTGATGTGTGGTTGTCCAATAGGGTTAACGTGAGAGGGACTTGACAATACCTTGGATTGTTCCCTCTTGCTGCCCCATATGCTTCATGACGATTTCAGGCATGCTTTGATTTTTTCCTTCACTATTTAAGAGATGCATAATTGAACTTGATGCATCTCTAAAATCACTTACTTATTTTTATAAAATGGATCATGTATCCACTTAAGATGATTGAAAGACATGTCCAACAAAATGTACCTTCCTTTTGACATTATGGCAGCCATATGACTAATTGATTATGAAGTATGAATTTCATGATATCTCACATTATGTGTTGCATCTTTTGAATCTGATAATGAAAGTTGATCAACTAGTGTGATTCCATATTGATTTAATGTATTAATAGCATGTATATCTTTGATCAAGTTGCTCAATTTCCTATCCCTCTTAAAACATTGGAGGGCAGCATGCTGAGCTCTACCCTTGTGGGAGCCACATTTACCCCACATGCTGTAATTAGTTGAATCAAAACAATAACAAGACTTGTCATGTATCTGCACATGAAGCAAACAAGTTAGAAAAATGAATGCATGTTTTGGATGTATTTGATGACTTCATTGTTCCCTTAGATACCTAAAGTATGCATTAGTTATTTAATGCATCTGGAGATCAATTTATACATGCATAGGTGTATGTTCATGTAAGGTTTGAGACTTTTCATTGCTTATAGAATTTATCTAACATCATTGCTATTGCTATATGCAAGAATTCAGAACAATGAGGAGCTAGGAGGGACAAGCAGCTCGGATCAGCAATAGTGCAAGACAACACACCATGGACCAGTCATTCTCAGGAAATGATTGGTCTCTCTCCTTATATGCACATTTGTATTTGTTTACTTATTCATGTATATGCTTTTCTTTATTTTCATTGAATAAGTAAAGTTAGTCTCATGGCTTGTGTGAGACAAATATGCACTTTTGTATCAATAAATATTACTTCTTTGTTTAGAAAAGATTTGTGGTAAATCCCTCTTATGTTACATGCACTTGTATAAATACAATAATTTGTAAACATAATCTTTTGAATTATTTCATTGATGCAATTGAATCTAATATAGGAGAGGATAAAATGTACCTTTCTCTTAGTCTGAAATCAAAGAGCTCTACCTGAATGAGCTATTAGTTAAATTTAGGTAACAACACGTATAGGTGAAATCATATTGCTGATTCATTTATGAAGACATTATAACATGTGAAAAAATGGGCTCCCACAAGGGTTGAGCCCAACATGTTACCCCTAATTTTCAAAAGGGGAATGAGATAGGAATGCATATTCATATTGATCAAATGGAAACATTTCTTCATTGAAGGAGTAATTCATAAAGTGACTACAAGAGTAATAGATTCATTGCTCATTCATGACAATCAATTCGAAATTGCAATGAAGTTAAAATCATAAATGAACAAGGAACTCATTTGAATGCTTATACAGAATAAAATTCACTATTTATCATTAATGGATTTCAAATTTACTTCTTACTTTCTTTCTCACTTGCAGAAAGCTTTGTAAGCTTGATATTTGTACTTAGACTTTCATTTTGCATACTCCTTTAGTTTTAATAAAAACAACAGAGCATTCCTATCTCATATTTTGTCTCATATTTGCAGTATTGGTTTAATGTTTCATTTAATCATAAGAATTAGGTACTTTGTTATG
>VDFB02128114.1:141186-174384 GCA_007258455.2 Sequoia sempervirens
TCATATTATAGATATGTGTTCAAAATATATACCTTAATATTAGTAATATCAATTTATTTCATTTAGTTTTCAATTCAGATAGTTTTCTTATATGTCGTAGTTAAATTGTTCTTCATTGCCTATAAGTAAGAATGTAAATCTTCCTTTGTAGATATAATAATATACCATAATAAAGCAACTCTGATATGTCTTTTTTTAAATCTTGGTCTATCAATGATACTAAAACTATGATGAAGAATCATGGAAGGAGATTGAAAAGGTTGAATGTTCTCAACTATAACATTTTTAGAGAATTCATACATGATAATATTTATTCTAGTCTATAACATCCTTATGAAATTTAAGTTTTTGCCATCACTCAATAGTCTACTCCACTATTTGAAGAAAAGAATAAAATGGGTGAATTGCATCTATCAATGGAATGTAGAGGTGCTCAAATCCATTAGCCACAATAAAATAAAGAAAGATTCAGTTATGTCAAATAAATGTTGTATACTTTTTATATTTAATAGTTTAGATGAGGGTATACATGCAGGATCATCATAGAAAAAAAGGCCCTTAAGTGGCAAAAAATTCAAAAAATTCAGAGTTAGGCAACTTGACGTAAAAATTTGAATAAGTTATCTATATTATTTTAAAAATATGTAAGAATAGAATCTATAGAAAATTGATCTAGTTTCTAAACTACTAGTTTTTTTTTTTTTTTTTTTAAAATCTATTTGCTGAAAATTATGAAATTCAGTCGCAGTAGTATTAAATTCCGAGGAAAAAAATAAGTAGGTGTCTGTCTGACCACCCTAACCACAATAAAATGATAATATTTTTTTATAAGATCTTAGATATAAGTAGAGGACTCATGTCTCGATGTGATGCATATTTTTTTGTAATTTTTTTCCAAGTAAATAATTAATTATGATTTTTTTATTACAATTTTAAAAAAATATAAAAACTTGTATGTCTAACCACCTTAACTTGGTCAAAGCTTCATGAAATTCAATTTTTCTTTTTTTAATCTTATCGTATGCGAAGCATAGAATGTGACGCATGTTTCAGATTCAAAAAAGTGATATTGTTTGAAAGCTATAGATATTTTTCAATCAGCCTATCAATCAAGACTTTAGTCATAATTCAAATAGAAAATGAATAACAATTATTTATTAAAATCAAAATAAAGCATATTAATTTATATTGGTGGAAAGCTGAGAATATCCTTTAAAAACCCTTTTCATTTCATCAATTTTGGGTAAAAAAAAGTCATCAGCCACATACACTACACATACCCATCATATCGCCACTTTTTGGCCCATCATGATCCTGCACATACCCATGAAATCAACAGTTTGGATGGGATCAACTTCAAAAGTTGATCTGAAAATTGTAATTTAGTGTGTTACCCTTTTTCTGGATTCCAAAAATAGATGTTATTTTGGATATATTTTACTTTTTTACAATATATTAAACTACTCATGTTCATTATTAATATGAATTTATACAATTTGTAAAACTATTTTCAATATACCTATTATATCAATACATGATTAAAAATGAAATAAAAAAGAAAAAAGAAAAAAAAATTATTACTATATTAAAAAATATATTATACTTTGTACTAATTTTTTTCACTTAAATTAATTTTCATCAGATCCCTTTTTCCTTGCAGGTTGCAACAATAAGAAAGAAACAAAAATCCTATGTTGCACATCTTCTTGATGGGCAATCAATTCTTTGCTACCTCTAATGAAGTAATAGACAAAACACAACCTCTTTGTTGAGCTTCTTCCATGAGGCTTTTAGCAGTTGGAAGCAATAGAAAATGAATCTTTTAGTAGAATATTCCCTTCCACTCAAAGATATTTGACCATTGATTTGAAATAATATTGAAGTCATCTACATAATTGTGGATGAACTTGTCCAATTAAAATCTCTTTGAAAGATATGAAACTATCAATGTCTGGTAGTAATGACATAATTTTGTTCATAGTGTATATTTTTTGAATTGGTGAATAAGTGGTGTATGATGTACATGGCATGCATATTTGTTAGAAATGAAGATTTATCTACCAAAAATATTTTTTTAATAAAGAGGAAAGCATTCAAAAAAGAATTATAAGGTTAAAGTTTTTCTATGATTGAATTTAAATTGATGATGTGTAGGAGGAAATTAAGGATTTTATTAATTATGTTTATGAAAGGGGGATATTTTTCTTAAAATATAAAAATAAAAATAAAAATAAATGGTGAATGATACTTGTTTGGATAAAATTTAAAGTATGTATGATCAAAATTAATATTGTGAAAAATGTTATTTTTAGTGTAGATATAATAATTAATTAAAGTTATATACTTGAGTTACGAGTAAATTTATCCACATAAGTATTTAAATCTAAGTATTTTCGATAGTATGAAACTCCAACATGTGTGTCTATGTGTTTGCACTCAAATATTTGCTTGCAATCATGTCTACATTGTACATTGATGATCTATTATCCTTGCAAATTCATGTAAGCACAAAAATTGAGGTAAAGTTGATACCTGAATATTGGATACAATGCAAAACTCTATTCATACAAATTTTGTAACCAATACATATAATTGAGAAAATATATTAATAGGTTAAAAGATCATTTAGGAAAAAAACATAAGAAAAATATTAAGCATGATGTACCTTCTTCTAGCATTTCCACATCGTAAGGTGAAAAAAAAAGAAATATCATATTCAAAATCAAGCAATAATATGTTGCATCTTCTCTTATGTCACAAAAACAAAATATTGTGTCTAAGTATGTGGTTCAAAAATCCCAACAACCAAATCACAAAAAAAAATCTATTGATTCTAAATTTGTTACTTCATTAAAACCCATTGTGAGAGTTTGTGAATCTCGAAAAAGAAATAAGGGAAAGTATGATCTTAGTGTTTAGGTGGTTAAAGTAGAGTTTGCATCAAAATGAATCAACAAGATGATGAACCACTAATCTTCCACCATTAGACATGTGATTATGTGTATGGTAAGATGCAAATAACAATAAAAAACTAACCCTAACTATTATAGCAACTATGAGGGGAGTTTTTAGAGCCTAAAATGGTGTGTACCTTGCTGCAAGAAGCCTATTTTTAGGGCACAAAGGACTCATTCGCCTTTAGTGGAAAATGGGTCCTTGTTACGGTTTTTGAAACTGAGATCTGGGTTATTTTCCTTGATGTCTGCACTCTCATATTCCCGATTGTTAGCTCCTAAAAACCTGTAATAAATTTGGTAGCTTCAATTCTTTGTTCTTGCACTAAAATTTAGTCAATCTTGCAACTTGACAACTTTGACAATTTTGCTTCCAAACTTCTTCTCCACTTGATCTTCAACCTATAAATCTGCAAACACACACTCAAGAGGAGAAAAACTTGTTGATTTTTAGTGAATAGGGGTTTTCCTAAGTCAAACCCATTGTAGGTAATTAAACCAAATGATGAAATAATGAAATTGAAGCATGGACATGAAATGATGCAATGTTGATACCTTGGAAGTTGTCTTGGAAGATAAATCTGCAATCTAACATGTAACTATGGCCATGAAGAATGTAGATCTTAATCTCAAATAAGATGTATAACAATGCTTGCAAGTAGATCTTCAATGCTACATTCACTATCTTAGCTCAACAACATGCATGAATGCATTAAACCCTTGTCATCATGAAATGATCTCAAATTGCTGCAATAAAGCATTGATAATCTACCTTGAAATGCCTTTGAAAATGTTTTTGTAATGCTCTAATGCTTGAAAAATTGAATGCTTAGACCTCTTGTAAACTTTCTAGCTCTTTTTAGGAGAAACAATGTGAATTAACCCCTTATTTATACTAAATCAAGAGATTAACCCCGAAATTCAAACAATTCAAGTCGACAACAAATATGGAAATGAATGTTATTAAAATCTCTCTAAAATAAAGTTCAAAAAGGGGGTCCTCATTAAGGGAGGATCCATTCGCCACCTAGGGTGAATGGGTCCTGACACAATTTTCTAGGACCTTGCCTTCGAGGAATGAAAGTACATCAAAAACCCATGTAGAATATGCACATAAAAGGGGGTCCTATAGAGGGAGGACCCATTCACCACCTAAGAAAAATGGGTCCTAGCACCAATTTCTAGAACCTCAAATTTTCCCAATTAAATGTTATGCAATTTAAATGTTGGGTGTCAGGATGGATCCTTGGAAGGTGTCACAAATAAGGCTTAAATTTGAATTAAAGGGGCTAATTAACTCTAATTAACCACAATTAATTAAAGGACCCTAGGTAAGTGTGAAAGTGTGTTACAACACTTTACAACACCTAAAATAAGGTACAAATTAGGCACATTTTATTAAAAAGGGGCCCAATATCAATGTGAATGTGTTACAACACATTACAACATTAAACCTAGGGGTGATCCCACAATAGTGGTTTACAATTTTTGGCCAAACTAGACACTGAAATAATTTTTTTTAACTAAATCTTCACTTTCAGGCACCTATAGCGGCTAAACCATGAGGAATTTGAAGATGATGCAAACTAGAGTTTCGTGAAATTTTTTTTGTAGAATCTAAAATATATTTTTTTCAAAATTTTTGGAATAAGATTGCACTTCTTTTTCCATCTCCCTCAAAAACTAGTTTTTTTCGAAAATAACATTTTTGAAAAGTGACGCTCACCTATAAACATAACTTTTTTCCATGAAGGATAAAATTCTAATTTTTTCGAATTTAGATTTGTAACTCCAATATCTAGTAGCTTCCTTGGTTAGATTATTGAATTTTTTTCTTTAATCAAGTTTTGAAGAAACCAATTAATTTAGACATAGCACGACCATATAACACATAAATTTTTTTGTATGTATTGAAATTCAATTTTATTTTTTTGTTGGATCAAGGACTCCAATATCTGATGCACTCATATTTTTCAAATTTTTTTAATAATCATCTATTTTTCCATATGTGCAAAATAGAGAGCTTGACTTTCAGTGAAAAGCCTACATTCACAAGAAATAAAAAATAAATATAATAATCATATTAAATTTAATTAAAATTATAATTTTTTGGAAGCTTATAATAAGGATTGCATACTTACAATAAAATAAATTTTAAATGGATTCATTTGATCCCTTAAAAGGTAAATCAAAAGTGGTTTTTTATCAGCATTTTGATAGGTGTAAAGGAGACTCCGTTATAGGTATGGTTTAAAACTGGCGGGGTTCTATCAAAGGGGGCTTCGTCTAAGGTGGTTTGATCAAACCCTATTCAATTGAAATCCTTTAAATGGAACTTTTCAAGGCTTAAATCATTATATTTTCTAAAAATATGTGATTTCAACAAAAATTAGGATCTCTCAGAAAGTGTAAACCACTATTGTGGTAGCACCCCTAGGCAAAATTAGGTTAATTCAATGAAAATTATTCCCCAATCAAGTAAGGAAAAGGGATACTTTTTCCATTACTACACTTGGTTATAAAGGTTTTGTTGGATCTTACGTGTTAGAGTATTTTAAACCCATCAAATTTGTACTAGGAGGAATTATGAATCACCACTTGCTGATCATTCTTGTGAAGTTCAAAAATACACGAGTTGTCAAAATAGCAAAAAACTCTTTGTAGTGAATCCAATAATATCCAAATTTGTTCCCATTGATGGCATTAAGTTCATCTTTCTAGTACTTTCTTTGGTTGACACTCTTGTACATCATGTAACTATCAACATACTTATTCTATTAGACATTGATATATGTAAGATCCACCTCCAAAGTATATGAGGAATATGTATTTTAGTTGAATAAATAATTCTATATGGAGATCCAAGGTTCATTTTAAGACCAAATTTTATAGGAGACTTTAGTCTATTATTAATGATAAAGATCTATGAACTCAAAACGGTGATGTAATTGTCCATCTTGACTCTTGTGATGATGATGAAATCAATCTTTTAGATATTTTTGAGCCTATAATGAATAGTGTTAATGTTGATATTCATAAAATGACCCTTAGTATATTTAAGAAGAAACTACTTGCTAAGAAGATTGCATAATTGAAATTGATTCACATAAATAATAATTTTGCTAAGTAGTGAGATTGTTTTGTGTATGTTGAATATGCACTTATGATGGTGAACTGGTCCTTACTGATTCATTCTAATTATTTGAGGCTCTGGAAATTGAGATATTTCCTTTTTCTTATTCAAGAGGGTGGTAAGGGCAACTTAGTTAAGAATCATGATAAAAGCTCACAAGGGCTTCATTGAGATTTGTGCCAATTTATAGAAGTTCTCATATGATGATTAAGTTTTTATCTTTTCTTACTTCTTAGTTAGTGTTGTATATTCTCTAGCTACTCTTTCTCCATTAGCGAGACCTTGTTGGCATTCTCTCATCTCATATGCTAGTGTGAAATCTTAAGTGTATACCAAATTTAAGTAGATACTATACAAATATAATAGATATGTGCACTGAAGATGTTTTGTGTAGGTTTGTTTCTTATATGACATTGTTGATGTATTTTAAAGTCTTCCTATCTTTTCCTAGAGTTTTTCGATGACATGGTTGACGTACTTAGATTTCACATATATATTGCAAATGATTTTTTAACGCTTCAGGATTTTTTTATCTTACACTAGGTTTTTTAATGTACCTAATCATTACACTTGAAGTTGTGATGCATTTGATGATGTCGTATAACTTGTTGATTGTAGATGTTATTGGTGGATAATTGATGTGTATATGTTCCTCCTTATTGTATACATTGCACTTAATGAGTGGTTGTGTCTATTATGAGAAATATGATATATCTAGAACTGGATGTCAACTTGCTAACTAGAATATTTTACATATTAATTTTTCTAATGATGTAGAGTTGTCCTAGATTGATTGATGGCGACAACTTATTGGCCACATTTTTGTTATCTCATTTATGATTTTTAGAGATTGAAATGTAGTTCTCCTGGAAAATATTGATACATGAGGACTACTAGTCATGAGTGTCTGTTCATAATGGTCACCAAGGATCAGACATTGTTTTATATTATTACATATTGTATTACTACAAGTAAAGTGACTAAATTGATTATTGGCAAGTGCAACTTCATTTTTTAAGAGATCTCTAGTAATAGAACCCAAGATATCATATTTGAGGATACATTATATGTACATTGGAATATGATGGAGCCCTTTCTTAGAAACAGTTCAAAACTAATAATTCAATCTAGATCTCCACAAAAATGGACAAAGAAAGTCTAACAAAGATCTAAGACATAATTAGGAAAAAAAATAGTTTTAGCTCTTCAATAAAAGGGACAAAATTTAAGTCCAACAACATAAAAATGGACAAAAAAAGTTCATATTTGAGATGTATAATGCACTCACATTATAACTTACCTTGAAAAATACCAAGCCTTAGGGCTAGATTTTCCTTGGTAATCCAACCCAAAGGGTTAGACTTGCATGTCAATATCCAAAGATATATTTTTTGTAAAATATAAAAAATAAACTACATGTCAAGCATGCTCTCCATCAAGTTTTCACATTTTCTAATGTTGATATGAAGAATGTTAATTTTTCTCTTACCTTTCTAACCATGTAATATTTTCTACATTTTAAGTACGTTGAGGTTTTGATCTTTAATTTCTTTTGCTAGTGTCATTTTTTTCAAAAACCTAGGTATATTGTATTTTGGTGTATTTTATATCTATTTACTTTTAAATTTTAAATAAATTATATTTTCACATTCTAGACTCTATTTTATACATATTCCTAAAATGAATTTTGATTCTAGTTTTTTTTTAAATATAGGGGAGCACACACAAGTTTCTAGTTTTTAGTATGTGTCTACTTTAAAAAATAGTACAAAATTATACATTTATTAAAATAATAACAAAAAAATTAGGCATAAATTATATGATGTTAGCTAATTTTCCACTAAAGAAATTTGTGAAATAATTTTAAAAATTAAGCATTTTAGGGGGAAGCATGCATCAAATTCTAAGCTATATTTTTGGACAAAACTAGGAGCATTTTATGTGCTCCCCCTATTTGAACCTCTTCATCCCCACCATTTTTTTTAAATAGGGGTTTAGAAACTAGATTCAAGCCACTGTAAATCTTTTTCTTTTCAAATCTTCAAAATTTTCTATCTTCAATTTTTTATTTAAAAAACTTGGTCACTTTTGACCCCCTTTTGGTCCCCATTTCCATGCACATGACCTCTTAGAAGATCATATTCTCCAATGAACATATCATACTCCCAAGATCACCTATATCATTCCAATAATCTAATGCGCAAACAAGATTCTACCAAGGTAAAATACCAAACTATCCTCTCAACCAAGGATCACCTATCAAAGTTGACAAGTCATAAACTAACACCTCAACCAAAGACTCTAAGAGTCCTCCATGGCTAGAACCAAGATCTTAAAATCTCGAATCACATGACTATAACCATCTCCTAAATGAAAATAAACTATGATCAACACACACTCAACTACAATACCAAGAACTCTATAGAATAAAGTAGAACCAAGGTCTCGAACCGAACAAGATAAACCCCCACCAAAACATCACTATCAAAATGTTATATTAAACCATATAACCAAGCTATCCATGACATTATGATAAATATCATGCTACAATTCCTAATAATTGACTATACTGCATGCACTCTAGTCATCTATCCTTTCATCCCAATGCAACATACCAGTGCACAAATGACCACAAACAAGGTCAACTAGTTGAATATGTATCAATGCTAAAAACTCATATATGTATATAGAAATTCCACATTTGATTCAACCCTCACAACCAATGGGTGGCCAACCTATAAAACTACAAAAATTATAGATCCCAAACCAATGCTACATAAAAACTCACCATCACATCAATAACATGTAAATCAAGATACAAAAATAAGATATAATATATAAATCTCAAGACTCAAACACTAGATCACCTATAGATATATTATTTTCCAAATAAATCTAGACAAATGAGTAACCATATTCAAGGAACCAAACAAGCATCTTAGAGATAAGAACAACCTCCCAACACTGAACCACACCATCACCTACAATCATGAACCAATTAATACCATAACCTCTCAACTGCATACATGACAATGTTCCATTCCAATGCTCAAATGGACATGAACATTCATTACACCATAATCATCACTATCACTATACCTATTCTCAACTCTCACTGAACTAAGACTCTATGTCTTACATAGGTATCAACTATGTCCTCAAACCCAAAGATAACATATACCTCCATCAAAGTTCATGATCTAAAAATAACTATAGACCTATATCAAGAAGCACAAAATTTTATAATCTAATGTACCATTTTATTGGTCTCATAAAAACATGCTATCACACGATTTTTTTCGACCAATTCATCTAGATGCTCACATAATCATACCCTAAATCTTAATCTTCTATGATTGATTGAATAATTATAATCCCCTATCTGTACAACCAAATAAAAAATCACCGAGCATCTATTATGTATTACAAGTTACAAATGCACTCCACCACTTATTTAAAATCTAAAATTTGACAATATATTAAAATTTATGAATTGACAACCATTTTGGAGTAGTGTTGGCTTTGTGATACCAAATTCTAATGTAGAAAAATAAAAATAAAAACCAAACCTATACCACAAAAAAATTATCAAAGAGAGCCTTCCAATGACTGTGAGAAGTAAAAAAAATGATAAAATATGTGAAATTTACGTCCCCTAGAAGAAAACTCACTTTGAGGGATAAAGAGGGGCCTAAAAGAGCTAATTTGTACAACTAGTACCATGCTAACATTAGTGAGGGTTGGATTGGGTACATTGGAGTGGCAATGGTGCTTAAGGCAGTACACAAGCAGAGTTTTTGGAAACGTAATTTAAACATTTGTAATTTTTATTTTCATTTTTCTCATAGGGTTGGGTGTTGGCTCACCATGATCGAAGGCCAAGATAGGGGCCTAAGGCCCTATTGATCAAAGATAACTACATGGACTACAGTCCCTATGTAGTCTATTTTCTATTAGCTAGCACTACCACCATTGTCAACAAGGTACATCATCTTGGGATATAAGGGTTTGTGGAGGAATAGTTTCATCTGGTCATGTAATAGGGATGCTATAAATAGCGTAGCGTTGGAGGAATAGTTTCGTTTGTGAAGATTGGAGAAATGAGCGAGGGTGAGGCAAAACGGAGATGGAATCCGACGGGTGAGCAGGTGAGCATACTGGAGGGAGTATCACCATATCACTGACCTCCTCAGCCGCCATGGATCTGTCCAAGGAATCAACGTTTTCTACTGGTTTAAAAATCGCAAAGCAAGAGACAAGCGAAGCATACCCAACATGCATGCCTCTGGTATCTTCTCCTTTCAATACTGCCACTCTTTTTATTTCTGGTCTTTACTCAATGCATACGATGTTTATGTGGGGACTATTCAATCTAGTCAGACTTAAATGGCATACTTTAAGTTTTAAGTTTTGATTTGTTAAGGGGTTTGTTTGAACCTATTTATCTGTGTGATTTATCCTGAGCCACTTAAACAAGTCAAAGTTTAAAGTATGTTGTTTAAACCGATGTATTCAGCTCATATTTTTAACTACTTCCCATCTTAAAGAATCAATTTGTTTTGATGACAGCTCTCACAGCCAATCACAAGTAAAAGCTTAAAGTATGTTGTTTAAGTTGGTATATTCAGCTCACATATTTAACTACTTCCCATCTTAAAGAACCAGTTTGTTTTGATGACAGCTCTCACAGTCAATCAAAACAAGTCAAGACTTAAAGTGTGTTGTTTAAGTCGATATATTCAGCTCACATTTTTAACTGTTTCCCAACTTAAAGAACTAGTTTGTTTTGATAACAGCTCTCACGCTCTCTTCTCCAATAGAACCTAACTATTAATGTAATTTACACTGAACTATCTAAACAAATCAAAGCTTAAAATTTGTTGTTTAAGCCAAAATAAACTCATTTGTTTAAGTACTTCCCAAACTAAAGAACCAGTTTGCTTTGATAACAGCTCTCACAATCAAATGGGAAGGCTTGAAATTGAATGCTGGTGGTAGTGGTCATGTTCAGAGACACTTTATGTCTACTAATCTGCAGGAGGTGAATGACTTTCTTTCTTCTTCTACTTGATCTGATACAACTACAAAAGCTAATGGCAAAGCTTTCTTGGTGGTACTGATATTGGCAGGTGGCAATGGGTATGAAAGAAGTATGTGGGCGCTGTATCTTGTGTGTAGAAGTGAATGACTCCGCTCCTCCAGTCAGGAAGGAAGATAAACCCTCAGACTCTACAATTGTTTCCACCCTGTGATAAATGAATCACCTCATCATTTGTACGGTACAAAATACATGCTCCAAATACCATATTAATGGGGATTGTCGTTTTGTGTTTTTCGTTGAACATTTGTCAGTCTGAAAATAATCCAAGCAAATACAAAACTCTGCAGCTCTGCCAGTGATTAATTTTGTTAATGTTTACCGGTAGATCTTAGAAGATTACAACACCAGTCATTTTAAAATGTTTGCCTGTATTTCAGCGCAATCCGTATATTCGTAATTGTGGAAGCAGTAGAGACTCTGACAGTCCAGCTGTTCAACTCTGCATATTCAGTCATGTACGAATGGAGACGGCATCAATCATTTCCATGTGTCTGCAAAGTAAAGACTAAAGTTTTCAAATTAACAGAGTTAACCACGAAATTCAATATTTATGACTTTTCTTGTCTTACGTACTACCTATATATTAAATTCAATTAACAGACAGAGTTATGCACTTCCCTTGATGTCATTGCAGAATGACTCTGGATAATCATTATGAACACATCGAATAGAGACAGGTGCAAAGGTATAAGCCCATTCACACCTATTGTACCTTATTTTGTATATGTGATACCATTCACCTCACATATTGATACTTTGATACATGATTAGTATTTTCATATGTTGCACACAAATTGTAATAGTCAAGATTGTGTAAACTTCAATTATACTAGCACTTGCATCGAAAGGAGGTGCAAGGGTTACGCCGATAGTAAAATATAAGTTAAAATAGTATATGAGAGTACAAGTCAAAGAAATAGATTTTTAGAATCTGATATTTTAGCTTTTGATATATAGATATGCTTTGTACCAAATGTTATGATTTGAATGCATGTTATCAAGTTTGCGTAAGTTTTGTATTTTTGTTATATAGCTTCAATTGTTGCAACAACTCCAATAGAAACAATTTAATGTAAACATGCTTTTCAAATTAATAGCATTAAAAAAAACATAAGAAAACATTTCTGATAAAAAAGAATGACTAACACTCTAAAAAACTATAAGCAACAAAACATTAAGTTGCTTTAAAATAAACACTACAAATTCTAAGGTATAATGTCTATCACATTGCATCCCAAATCAAGATTAGCACTCAAGCATATTTTAAGTTTTTCCAAACTATGTTACATAGATATAAGCACTCCCAACCTCTACAAACATGAGAATTAGAGTAGGCACATGCTAGGATTAGAAATAGAGATTCCGTAGGAAACAAGAAGAATTGAGAACATAAAGCATAAAAAAAATTAAAGTAAAAACACGATGTCAAAATCTTATCCATCCCCCAGTCTACCTCCTAAAAATGCTTGGAGAAATGACCCGGTGGAAATCTTTCAATTTTACTTCAGGCTTCAAAGTTATATCCACCTAGGATGATTTTCTTTGAAGATTCCAGTACCCAAAATCCAGTTTATAGCACATATAATGTAAAACCAAAACGCAAAACCAAATTGTGAATGAGAAAGACTACGAAGCCTTACCTCAAGGGCAGAACCACATGATATATATGAAGGAAATGCTTTATATTATTAATTAATTAACATTATATCAGAACACAGTATATACCCAGATTCCCAACTAACACTATTGTCTGACCTAGCAATTAAAAACTTACATCACCGATCAAGCCAGATTCCAAATGCCAGTGGAATGCAAAATCTAACTTCATATCAAACTCTCAAGGGAAGGTGACTGTGATCCAAAATTTCCAAGCACTCATAAAACAAATACAGATACAAGTTTACAATAAATTTATGTGATATCCTTAAGCGCTTTATCCCAAATTCCCGATTTTATGAACCTTTCTAAGGTCTAGGTATTAGAAAAATTAAAGTAACCAAAAAAAATGTGGGATTGATAGCAATGGACCTATCCAGTTGATATTCTCAACAAAGCTCGCCTTACACGGGCATCAGTCTGCTCAGTCACATTCATCTACAGCCTCATGAGCTCTCTAATTGTCTGTGGCTTTTTGGATCTCGAAGGGCTGCTGTGGGTCTTCTTTGAAGATGATCTCAAACCAAAGGCCTTCTTCATCTTACTTGTAGCCAAGGTCAATGATTTATGCAGAGATGGTGCTATATACAGTGATCTCCCCAGCCTTTCTGCTGCCTTCTCTGATTGATGTATGTATGTCAGTGTGGATCTCCCAGCAGAAGGTCTCCATGCTGCAATGAAGATTGCATATGTTGTCTCCCTTAAATGATCTTCAGAAAGCTAACACCGCAACTAACTAAATGGCCTCTCCAAATCTGAGGAGACTCCAAAACCCCTATCTTGGACAGGGGCCACAGTACCTGAATACTCCTCTGAGTAGCTTAGGAAACTGGTGCCTGGAGAGAACGAAAGACTGTACCTTGCGGTTCAGATCATAGTGGAGGGGGCAGTCATGTGTTGGGACTACATCAACAAAGGGAGAATCGCTATTAAGAGCAGAGGTCTCCTTGTTACTCCAAGGATTTGCAGAAACTAGGCAAGGAGTCGTTGGAGGGAGAAACACAGGCCGTAGCTGAAGAAATGGTGGGAAGCATGTAACATGAGAATTCATCAATAGAAACAGACAATGCATAATATGTAATGCGAAGACATTACAGGCGGTGATAATAGTTGGCAAGTAATGCATTTAAAGCAAATCAAATATCTGAAAAGCGATCAAACCAAATCAAATGTTTACTGCAAGAAATGATCTGCATTTACTCAATTACAATATACAAGTGTACAACATTGATCGAGTACATTGATCTGCATTTACTCACTTCAATAATATACTGATTTAAAACGGGGAGATCTCCAAGATAACTTTCCCGATAAGATCTATGCTTTAACCGTAAAGAAGTTTCAGGGACTCGTGAAACGGTTTTCTGAGTGTGAGACAGGTTTGACGTTCCAAGGTGGACTGGAAAGTCCACAATAAGAAGCCTATCGGCTAAATTATATTAAGTGTGTGAATTAGTTATGGCTATATGATTTTTAGATGTGATTCACATTCTATTGATTCAACTTATCTAGGAGATAATTATGCTTATATATGTGGTTCTAATCTTAATTTTATGTCTTTAATGATAATTTAGTATGATTTAAATCCATGATAGATGGATATGAATATATATTTGAATGTTGAAATTATAATTAATATGATTTGATTATAATATTAAAAGTGTGATTTAAACATGAATAGGTGATAATTTAGGAAAAATAGTTTGGATTTTATTGAGATGTGTAATAGATTTAATCATTTTGAGACATGACTTTGATTTTTATTATTATGATGAGTGATAATTTATATGTATGTGATTGATATTAACTATTGCAAGTGAATCCAAATCATGTTACATTGGTTATATATATTCTAGATGTCTTCGGTGTGTCCATAGAGTGTAAAATATATTAATAAACTAGCCAATAGTAAAACAAGAGATCAATCAAGAACAATAATTAACTTTGAACCATTTCACCTAATAAAGTAATGAGATCTTGATCATGATTACCCAATTATACGAATTGCCTTAATCTATGAGTGCACTAGGATGCATTATGTTAAACCTAGTAAATTTCTAAGTGTTTAAATACTTTATTCTATTGTGTTTTGATATTCTAGAATTGTAAACTACTATTTTTTAGTGCAAAACTCAACTTTTCACTTAAGTTCTCCTTTTTAAAAGGGTGTAAGATATGTATTTTGAGTATTTTATGTAGAAAATAGCTTACTTTTGAAAGAAAGAACCTATGGATGAGGTACCCTTTGGGGATTTTTATTTGGAAATTTAGGTGATTTTAGTGTGTAAAATGTTGACCATTGACCAAGGGTTTTCCCATTTGAAATTCTTATTTTTCCCGGGATTTTATGTAAGTGTACAGAGTAAACTACACTTCACAATACCTTTCCCATGAGGGTGGACATGGGAAGGCATGGGTTGCGGTTTTTATTTGTAAGAGGTGGTTGTGTATTCAAGTGGGAGGCCACATGTACTCATCCTATTAGATGATTATAGATGACATGGAAATTCTATATAAGCTATCCTCTTTAGCCTTTGCAAGGCTAATTACTCATTTCTCACACTAAGAGAATTTGAGAGAGGTGGGATCTCTTGAAGTACTCTTGCCATTTATGAGTGCTTTGAGATATTTTTGGAATCTTTTCGAGAGGGGATTTCTATGTGTGTGTGAAGAAAAATAATTAAGAAAGGAGAAATATTATGAACCACCTTCTTAGAGTTGCATTGAGAAGTAGGTGAAGACACCTAAAATTCACCTTTACATTTTAACTAATCTCAATCCTTCCAAATTTGGTTAATTAAATTAATTATGTAATTAATTAAGTCATTTTTGTTATCATCAATTAGTTATTTTATTAGTATATTCTATTGTTAGTTAATTAAATAAATCATTCTATTTAATTAACCAAGCTAAAGTCATCTTGTCTAATATCCATATCAATTTTTTTTTCTAACAAACAAATATTTTAATAATAAATTTTAATTGATTTCATCAAATCATAATCAAACCAATTTAAAATCCTAATCGTTAATTTGCATTTATCAATACAAAATGAAATCAAATTTGAAGCTCTACCATCCAATCTAAGATCAAATCCTAGTCTGATATCTCACTCGTCTCAAATCTATAAAGTTAAACCATCCTCAATAATTTCCACATAAAAGACATTTTTAAAGTATATACACTATCATATTGAGGAGTTCTCAAGATCAACCCAACACACCAATACAACATTAGTGTGAGGTTGGGAATAAGTTCATAATCTCACTAAAGTGGGAGCTAAATGTAGTGTAGGAAATTGCATACCCTACAATTTCATACTTTTTTTGGGTCCCTTAATTAATTGGACTTAATTAAGCTCCTAATTTCCCAAATTATGTATTCCAAAGCCTTATTATTCCCGTTTTCCTAAAGGGAACCCAACATTTAATTAATGCAATTAATATTTTAATCACATTGGAGAATGAGTGTCCTAAATTTGGGTGTGTGCAAGAAGTTGAGTCCACTTTTTAGCCAAAAAGTGGAAGTGTTTTCCCTAATTTTCAAAATTGGTCACATTTGACCTTAAAATTTGAAGCACTTAGAGATGGAATCTAAAAAAAACCACTAATCATAAAATGTAGTACTCAGAGTCTAGTTTCCAAATATGTAGTTTATTTTAATACCCAGATGATACAAATTGATTTTCAATAGGCATTTCTAAAAACCACTATTTAAAAGTCACTTTTTTTTAACCATATGATGCATGTGTACGTCATCCATATTTTCACCTAAATAATCATATTTTTCTAAAGATTTTTGGAAAAATATTTGTAACTCACTGAAGCATGCTTTCAATATTTTTTTGTAATTTTGTACTAAATATCTTTTTTGTTAATTTTTTGTTGGCCATATTTGTTGTTTTGAAAAATCATCCTATACATCACATATAAGATGACCTAAACTTATCATATTTTTTTCAAACTGAAAATAATTTTTTGAAGTACGCTTTCATACAATTTATTTTTCAAAAAAATATTTTAATAAAAATTTATTAAAATACTAAAAACCCTCAATATTTCAAGTTTATGAACCAGTTTCATCAAAAACTAATTGAAAAATAGAAAAAGTAATCCAATTGTAAAAAAAATTACATATTTGGAATCTACACTGTCTCATCTATAATGGGTTTTAATTTCATAAAAAAAATTAGAAAAGGTCTGCAGACATATGCCCAAAGTCACTATTTTCTTGTGACATTGATAGGACCTTCAACTTGCAAGTCAAAACAGGTCCAAAGCTTAGGTTCAGGTCCCCAACCCTTTTCTTCAACCAATTAATGGAGCAAAGGCCCGACTTGAAAATCAAATTTTACAACAAATCAGGATCCCAAGTTTATAAACGAGATCTCGTTTACTAAATGGGATCCTGTTTCCTATATTTATTGTTTTGTCTATTGGAAAAATGATTGGGATCTCATTTACTACGAGATCCCATTTACCATTTACAAGATCCTAATTTATAGAACGAAATCTCGTTCTGTAAATAGGATCCCAAGTTGTTTTTGACCTTTTTTAATTTTTACTACTAAACAAGTACATTGTCGATTCTACAACTTGGTCTATACAACTGACAACAATAATTTCACTATTTTCTATCAAATTTTGTCTCGAAGAGGCTCTTCAACTTGGGATTTTATTTCAATTTTCAAAGGAGGCATCATTGTGATAGTGCTTGAGTGGAATTGTGTTCATTTGCTACTCATTTGAAGGAGGAACAAAGAAGGAATACTTTCACTATTGGCATTCATTTGTACATACTTCATAAATTTTTTTAATCATGGGATCACAATGTTGTAATAAGAGGAAAGATAGGAAGGTATTGACCCTTGAAGAAATTCAAGCAAGGAGAGAGGAGGAAAAAATATAAAGAGATATAAGAATGAGGGTTTGATCAATGAATAAGTGTTGAAGCATCCAATTCCATAACTATTGAAGATAAAAACATTGAGGAGACCATGGATGTAGATGATGCTAATTTCCAAGAGGTGAATGTGGAAAATAATATGATTATACAAACTACTAGACTGGTATGTCTTCAAATCCCCCTTTCAATGCTATGGAGAATGTTTCAATAGGCACAAATCCAAGTACATCTTCAAATCCACCTTTGAATGAAATGGAAATAGTGTTTATAGGAGATTTAAAAGAAGCTAGATATAATGATGTTGAAATTGATAATATTCATAGAGATGAAGATCTTAGACAAATTTTTGTTGAAAATGAAAATGAAAATGAAAATCATTTTGTTGTTTTTGATAAAAGGGGATAAACGGGTTTTACAGGGACCCGAAACCACAAAGTAACATTACAAACCAAGACCAAAACAGAGGTCCGAAAGACAAAAAGGCTGCCATAGAGATAAAAACCAGCTAAAACAGAAAGCCACAA
The DNA here is from genome assembly GCA_007258455.2 of Sequoia sempervirens. Taxonomy (NCBI): domain Eukaryota; kingdom Viridiplantae; phylum Streptophyta; class Pinopsida; order Cupressales; family Cupressaceae; genus Sequoia; species Sequoia sempervirens. Next base: position 159,460 of record VDFB02128114.1, read on the forward strand.
AAAGCCGCAAAAAAGCCATCAAACGGCCAACAAACAAACAAAACTGGGCCTAGCCATAGTTAATCCATAGACTTCAGAAGCTCATCAGCAGCCTCTTCCAGGTCCACCATATCCTGGACCCCCTCCATGAAGATCTGAGTCATATTTGGGGTAGTCAAGGCTTTTATTTTCATACTAGATCTGGTTTGCTTAGAGATCCCCGCTTCCTCATCCTGGTCTTTCTCCTAATCAAGGTCGACAATCAGCGCTCTTTTCTTGGTTTTCTCCAATCTTTCGGTCATGGCTTTGATAATTAAAGAGTTATGTCTGGCAATTCTGTAGTTCTGATCAGCAATTTTTTTCATGGTTCCTTTAATTTTATCAAGGTCATTTTCAACAGTGTTGTCCTTTTGTATGTTATCCTTCACAGGGGTATTCTTCTCCACTTCGAGTTGAATAAGCCCCGCAACTTTGGCTTCAATTTCCCCCAACTTACTATGAAGAGACATATTTTTGGTCTTCAACTCACTGATTTCATAAAATAACCATTTGGCTGAATTAAATTGGTCCACAGAACACCTTTTGGCAATTCCAACGAAGTCAAAAGGGGGGTCACAATCAGAATTGACCCCGAAATTAGCCGACTCCGCACCTCATTTTGAAAATCATTTTGTTGTTGAAAATGAAAATGAAAATTGTTTTATTGTTGAAAATGAAAAATGAAAATCATTTTTGTTGTTGAAAATGAAAATGAATATCCTTTTGTTGAAAATGAAAATGAAAACTATTTTTTTGATGAAAATGAGGATAAAAATGAAAATCGTTTTGAAGTTGAAAGTGAAAATGAAAATCCAGGATGTGATGTTGAAAATGAAAATATATTTAAAAAAAATAAAATGAAAGAGATGTTTTGGATAATCTTCCTAGTAATGTTTCTTGGAGAAAAATAAGAATGCATGCTAATAGATTATACAAAGAAATTTTTTATCATGAAAAACTTTCATTTCAATGTCAATTAATGATGCAATTGATGAGAAAATAGAAAATGAGAAAAGTAATGAAAAAGTTAGGATTTTTTGTTAAACCAAGAAGAAAAGATCAATCACTAAAATATGTTATGTCTAATGTTGCTAGTGCCATTGATTCTATTGGAAAAATAGTCAATCTAAAGATAAGAATGCAACAATACGAGCTATAACAACTGCTATAAATAATAAAGAAACTTTGAATAAAAGAATGATAAGAAACATTAGTGAAATTCTAAAAATACATCCTAAAACATTGGTAAGAGCGATAAAGAGAAGAGAAAGTATAGAAAATGATCCAATCAACCAATTTGTTGGAGTTTTAGTGATCGAATCTCAAGGTCTGACATGAAATTGAATGTTGAAATCAAATCATTGGTTGAAAAATATTGGCATGATAATACTATGGTATCATCTAATGCTAGAGATATTTAAAAATTAAGAGTGGGGTCCAAAGTTTGTGATCCTCATCCAAAACACCTATTAGATACAACACAAACTGAATTTTATAGAAAATCTTGTGGTGATATAGTGTTACCTAGTAATATTAGAATAAGTCAAAGATCTTTTGAAAAATGTAAACCTTGGTACATGCAAAAATTAATAAGCGACAAATATCTTGTTGTTGTAAAATGCATGTTCAATTTCATTATTATTATAATTTTTTTGATGTATACATTGTACTTTACATACTAACATGATTATGCAGGAATGTGGTATTAATAAGCCACCTGAAACAATAAAGGATTTTATATCAATTTTTTTTTTATGAAATATCTAATGGGAAATTGTTTTATTTAAGTTCATGTATTTCTAGACAATGCACTAATTGTGGCAATCTTTTATTCTTAAGAATTTGTACAACATGAAAGTGTTGAAAATGATTTTGGACAACAATTAGTGAATGTTAAAAGATTTAAGAATGTTAAGACTCTTCAATGAGACTTGGGGACTTTAGTGGGGCTCTCCACCATGTCCCTTCAATGGACCAATGAGTATGGTGGGACCTGAGCTGTCAAGGCGAAAGCGATAATTGGTGCAAGCCATACTAAATCGACAATGGGGACCACATGGAGTGATATGGACTACATCGGTGTGGTGTTGGCAGTTTCCCTTATTAGCAAGAGATCCCTCTATCGGCGCGAGTTCTATCATTGTCTCACTGATAGATCAAAATCCCTTGTGGTGGCATCATTGGCGAGAGGTTGCACCCTTTGCCAGGACTTTAAGCAATGTTTCTTCGACATGTCAATGATAAGCCGAAAGAATCTTGTTAGTGTAACTATCGGTGGTCGATGAGACATTGTGAAATGTCTCATTGACATCCATAACAAGTCTTGATAGCTCTTGTTAGTGAGACATTAGGTATTCGCTATGACTTTGCAAGATGTCTCTTCGACAAAGTTTGTTATGTCAATGACTATGGTGTGACCTACATTTTCAAGAGGAAAGAAATTGGTTGGTAGTTCAAGCTATGTTGACGCAGTAGTGGGGATCACATGGATGGTAAAGCAAGCATCAATGAGACCTTGGTGTATCAGTGAGAGAAGTTGGAATCTCTCTTCGACATGGTTGTTTTGATCGACAGTGTATTGTGATATGCACACATCAGTGAGACTCGAACAAATCGGCAAGATATTTTAGAGGTTTCTAAAGGCCAAGATGAGAATTCGGTACAGTTCGAGCGAATGGAAGAGTAGCAACTCAGTGCCCCAATCCAAAGATATTTTTTGCTAATATTTTGATGTAGCGTCAAGTTTCTCTTTAGCCTTGTTATGCAGCAATGGTAGTTGTTGGTATTTGAATGAAGGAAATTTCTTGTCTCTAGTGAAGCAGTCATGGATGATGATGTTTTTGGGTATTTAGTAATAGTTTACAGAAAATGATTGTATATGAAATTTTAAAATTTTGTTTATCTACAATCCTCAAAGTTGTATACCTAAAGATGCAGATAAGTTGTAAAGCTTTAGGGGAAAATTTTTCCAATATGATGTAGACATAGATGTAAACCCTATATTATATAATATATTAATATATAGGCTTCCATTCCTTTTACTTTAAAACAAAAATTATAGAAAAATTTAGCGTACATGCATTCATATCAGAATTTAAGTGCAAGATTATACCAAAATATGTCAAGCACTCTCAACATGCTCGATGGCTTGATGGAAAATTTCACACATGAAGAAACACATTTCTAGTTGGAACTATACTATCAATGGTTGATTTTGTGGAGAAATATACTATAGCTCTGCAAGAGGAAATCCAATCACAATATTACAACTCAATGCAAGTGGCTATGTTTGTTCATATTGTTTACAGACATGAAAATGATAGCATAGAGGATGATAGAAAATTTTTGAGGGAGTATCATTTTGTGTAAGGGGTAATTTTGTAAGTATAAACAAGATAATTGCATTGAATAGAAACTAATCTAAATCAAAAAAAAAATCAAGATCTATCCCCATTACTCATGAAATGAAGCTTTCTAAGCTATTGAAAGCAAACAATGAAATCATATGATATCATAATGAATTCAAAAACAAAGGAAATTTTACCATCCCATGTTGGCATGTGTTTGTGAAGATGTTGGGTTGTTCATATCAATGCAAAGTCTCCATTGTTGCATGCAAGAGCTTTGAAAGACATGTGTATGTTGTTGATCGAAGATGTGTTGAAGCTTTATCAATGTCGATTATGATCTTGGCATCACTTCGTTGCATAAACTGTACTTTATTCTTTGATCCTTTTTTGTGAGGAAAGAGGTTTGTTATATAGAATTTGTGATTTGAAATGGACGATCAGGATTGCGTCTAGTAGAATATCTTGATCAACGGTCGAAAGATGTTGAGAGGATTTAGATGGGAATAATCTATGCAAATTGATTATGTGATTAGTGTGATTGAAGAATAGATTGATCAGTAAGGAAATAGATTGAGCAATCAATGATTCATAATTTGCTCAATCAGGAAAGTGGGTGAGATAATTAATTAATCCTTTTTGGAGTTGAACGTGCAAATTAGGTTTGACTTTTGCAAACAAAGTTGCATTTGTTTGATTTGATTTTTGATGATGTTTTTGAATTATTCAAATTTGGAGGGAAGGTAATTTAATTAAACTATTACGTTTTAATAATTTAATCGACTTAGGGGAATAAAGTGAATTAGCAACATAATTAAACAATTGACATTATTTACTTAATCAAGAGGAATAAAGTTAGATAATTAGTTGAATTTGATGAAAATGTGAATTAATTAAATAATGTTGTATTATTCAATTAATAGCAAAAATTAAGGTTTTAGGACTTTATTAAATAAATAAAATTTATTTAATTCATCAAAAATGGTGAAAAAGTGAATTAATTAAATAATGTCTAATTATTTAATTACTAGGGGAAATTAGGGTTTCAAGTGCTTTTGATGTGAAATGCAGTGATATTTGATAATAATGATGTCGATGCTATGAAAATGTCATTTAAGGTGTGTGTTAAGTGTTAGGCCAATTTGACATGTCTACATTTTGCCCCTCTTTGAGACAAAGTAGTGGTTGCTTTGTTTCAAAGATTTTGATGTTATGATCAAGTTTTGAAAAAATTTATATGCCCCACTGTGCCCCGACGGTCAATGGAATGATGGTAGGACTCTGTGTTGCCCCCTTGAGAGGTTGGCTGAAAAATGTCAATTTGGACGTCAAGATCACGACATTGTTTTATTTCAGTTCAAATGTATAGAAGAAAAAAAATTAAGTCTATAGGTCCTTTGTTGCTCATTCAAATGTTCCCGGGAGGTCCTAATTTTAACTTAGGAAGGTTTCCTAAGTAAAAAATAGGGTTCTAATTACCTCATTTGCACTTTGATCCTATAGAGAATTCTTGCATATGGTTTTCTCATTTTATTAGTTGTCGAGGAGCTATGACAAGGATTCGGGGAGTCCCACATCATGCAGACTCTGTTCGAGAGTTTGGACAACTTATAGGCATCGGTGCCCTGGTATGTACCCTTTCAATTTTTGTTTTCGTCTTTCCATCTTTTCGTAATTAATGCATGAAGTCAACTTATTCAAGTGCATGAGATTTAGGAATCTCATGCCTTTGCATTGGTTTTAGCACTTTTGACATTGTGATTTGATCACTCTTGATATTTCCTTACACACTTGCTCTTATTTTGTACTTTTGACTTGAATTTTCACTTTTTCTTGGCACCTTTGCATAATTTTTTCACCTTTGACTGCTTGCTTTCATTTTATGCACTTTTTTGTTCAATTTGTGCCTTTGACAAACTTTTGCGCTTTTTCATTTTTTTGCGCTTTTGAAAATTTCATCGCTTTTGACACTACATTCATCACTTTTAACAAAAAAAATTCACTTTTGACTTTTTGTAATCTTAAGTCAACTTGTTCATCATTTTTGGTTTGTTTTGTGTGTTCAGAGTGAATCCTTAACATCATGTTTTGAATGATTATAGGTGGTCCTTAATCCACTCTTGTCGAGGGAGCAATGACTGCATGATCTGTTTGACTTGATTGCTAGGTTTCATGAGCTAGAGCAAGATTTTCTAGGTCTTGTTGGGTTGTGACACATTTGTTACATTCCCACCATTAGATGTCATAGCGTGATGATGATTGCACTCGTGGAGAGGTGGTACTCGGAGACCTCTTCATTTCATTTACCTACTGGGGAGGCCACCAATACTTTTGAGGATGTGTGGAGGATCCTTCACATACCCATTCATGGAGAGCTCATTACATACTATGTGTCGCGTTCTTAGTGTGAGACGTCTAGAGGTTTGATAGTCGAAGATTATTTTATTATATTTTTTTGGTAGTGTTGATCATGTTTCCCTTATTCTTTGTGGTTTGGTGTCAAGGCTTGTTGTTCCCGATAGGTGGGGCTGTCAGTTTCCCATGGGATGGGGTTTATGCATCGAGCAGATGTTCAAGCATGGGACTAGATATGCATGGGGTCCATGTCTCCTTGCCCACCTATATAGAGATATGTATGAGGTTGCATATCAGGGTGGGAAATCTATTTTCACTGGTGTCTCTCTTCTTCATGTATGGGCCTGGGAGCACATCTCAATCATGCAGCCTGATGGTATATTGGATCGTACTGCTAAGGATTCCTATTCTTATCATTATAGAGATTTTCTACATGATACATTTCTTGGAAAAATTTCCTATTGGTGCCATGTATTTGATGACATTCTCAGTTTTGCATGGAGACCCTATATCGATTGTGAGGCATGGCTTGACGATCAGGAGCAACTGGTATTCTACAGAAAGACTAGATGGATGATAGATCACTCGCACTCTCTTTTGGGGAGATATCTTCTTGACAGGGTTTGTAGGTAGTTTGGAGAGAGACAAGGTTGATTTCCAGACACTTATGAGGCTCAGTTTGGTTGGACCACTAAAGAGGTCCATGTCTAGGGTTTGCAAGCTAATCAAGATGATGTTATTGTTGCGTTCAGAGCTCTTTCCTCAGTCAGATGGGATTGGCCAGCGGGCTTAGTAGATCTAGGTACCACTCCCGATTATGATTAGTGGTGGTACGATGACTTCCTTTGAGATTCATAGATCTTAGTCGTGATCCTATAGTTGGCAGAGTAGGCATCATAGGTTGTCGAGGAGAGAGACAATGCATCGAGATCTTAGTAGAGCAACTTTATAGGGCTCAACAGGACGGTGCCCAGGGTGATCAGATGTCGAATCAAGGATAGGTTCGAGGTCCCCCTCCACCACCTATGGATGGAGGTGCACAATTATTATAGATGGCGACCACGAGGGATGCCAAGATATTATGCTAACAGACTGCATGTTAATTTTATTGTAGCTTTGGGCTTCATACTTCCTTATTTATTTGTGATTATTTAATGGAAACATATCTCTAAGATGGCCGACCTCCTTTGTAATCATATTTATTATTATTTGTAATTTTCTTGGTGGCCAAGTCAACATTTATTTGTAATTATATTTTCTCTTTTGATGGCCAACCTAATTCTTGTAGAGGTGTGACCTCTCTATCAATATGTATATATAGAAGGTCATCTCACTTCATTTTATCATCAAACAAGTTCGATTATTTCTTCTCTCAAGTGTGATTTCTATCAAGAGCAGATCCTTCCTTCTAGTGCGAATTTCTTTGAAGGAAGATTGTGAATCTTTACAAGTGCAGAATTGTGTTCAAGGAAGGGCAGACTATTATCTATTGTTATAGCCATTGCTGGTGTTGAATATTGCCCTTGTGTGTGGCCACATTGTAAATTGTATTGTTGCCATTACATATATATAACAGATATATATTTGCTATTGGGTTTTTCTCCCTCAAGAGGAGGGTTTTCCCAAGGTATCTGCTGTGTTATTGTGTCTAATTTTTTAATTAAATTTTTGTGTCATTAATCTGATCATAAAACTAACACTTCAAAGGCATAGATTGTCACTCTCACTGTAGAGTGAGACACAGCTCAGGAAGAGAGAGGGAGGGTTTCAGGATAGAGATAGATACAAAGATCAGGCATTGTCTCATTGCAGAGACACAGTTGTAGGCTATCACCACTGAGAGGGACAGCCTTAAGACAAAGCGGGATAGTCTACGAGTTGAGCGAGAACAATTGCTACAAATGTTGACATATTATCAAATTCTATACATGAGGCCTCTGCTGGTAGAGCACAATGATGTCCATGATTTGGAGAGCCTAGTGTTGCAACAAGGACTGAGTTAGGTGGACACTCCATTAGACATCCTGATCCTGATGCACAACATGGTCTTTAGATTCCTCCTCCTCTAGCCAGGTAGTGGCATATTTCTACTTGATCTTTATGATGTTATTTAGAGACTTATATTGCAAACATGATTTTGTATATATATTTATCAACCCAGTTGAGGCCTCATTTATATGTATATTTTTATATTATCCGATCACATTTGTTTCATTGATGACGATGTACTCATGACATTAAATCCTTTTGTGATGATGATATATATATGAGATATACATGCTTCGATTCAACTCATTATATGTTTATGTGATGATTTATGGATGACGATGTATGATGATGTATGCTTACATATGTTTTTGTACTTTTTTGATGTATGCATATGATGTGGATGGATGGATCATATTTTATATCATATGATTTTTTATTATGTATATGATGATGTTGATATATGATGGATGTATGCCGACTATACATGATACATGATGTTTTCATTGCTTTATTATCCTCATGATATGTATTGACGATATTGTGGATGCAGGATGGATATGGTACTAATGATATTATGATGTAGGATGGATGTTAGTTAGAAGAAATATTTGATGATGGATAGAAATTTTATTTTGTTAGTATTGATGAGTTGCTTTCGCTTTGCTTGGAGGCTTCACATTTTGAGCAATCCTTTTTGATGTAGCAAAAAAATATGACACACTAGGGTATTAATGACCAAGGTGACATTGTATCCATTGTATGGAATTTGAATCAACATACAAAGAATATTCTTGCTCATACCAAACATACATAAACTTTTTTCAAAATATATGGTTGTGTTGTTTTAAAACTTTTCGGACCAATTACACAGAGAGGTATAAAATGCCTAACATGCAAGTGCTACACGAATTGTCGTAAAACAACTTCCATACACTCAATAAAGCAAGTATTTTCCATGGTAGTATCACAAAGACATCTTACAAACAACAAACTGAAATGACGCCCAATTGCCCCCATTCCTTCTTCTCTAAATCCTTATGGACAGCCTCGAGAGATCCTAAGAATGCGTCAATAAAATAAATCATAAAGATAAGACTATAAAAGGATAAATACAAAGTTGCAGTATTTTTGAGGTTTCAAGCTATTATCCACTATTGATCATGTCTATTGTAGGAACAAATCCATTGAAGCATATCTTAGGATGTTGTTGGTGAATTATCAAAAGATAGGTAGTTTATACTTTGGAATTTGTTTTTTTTTGTTGTGTAATCAAATCTTTGTGATTATTTTGCTTGAAATTTTTTGCTTTTGATGTTTGTTTTGTTTGTTTGTTTGTTTTTTCAAAGGGTGATTATGATGATTTGTTTATTATGGGTGAAAATTTTATTACGGATTGTGATGATGGGTTAGGCCTTTTTGATTTTCTGAGCTTTATGATGTTTTTGTTGTTTTCAGGGGACTAGCCTAGGGCCTCAGGGGCTAATCAAAGATAAGCCTTGCCTAGGTTTTACATGCAGAGGCTCGTAATTCAATTGGTTTGAATGTTTTTTGATATTTTTTATGTTTTGTGAATGTTTTTGGATTTTGTATTTTTTGACTAAGTTTGAAAAAAAACATCATAGAAACCTAAGAGGTCTAACCTAAGGCCTTAGGGGCTGATCAGAGATAAGCCTTGCCGACATTGTACACATAGAGAACACGTAGTTCGACCAGTTGACTCAAAGCATAAACTTGTTTTTGGGGTTTTCAAACTATATTGTTAACTTGGATTGATATTCCACTTCTATTTCTAGAGGATATGTTGTGGGAAATCTACTTGAACTAGCCGTGAGGTTCAAGAAAATGTTGATATCTTAGAATATTGAGTGAAGGAATAATCCAATGATGTTGTTTTGTTTCTTGATTGTTTTTTAGATGTTTTTTTAATTTTTGATAGTTTTGACTATGATAGGACTCTCAAAGATCTAATCCATGACCAGCTTCAGGAAGTTTCCCCTAGTTGGAGACAAGACTACTTTCCTTAATCAGTAACCAACCATGGTTGGACACATTTTTTATTATGGAATGAAATGGGTGAATGCTTTTGATAGTATCGATAGATAATGATGCAACTTGTCTTATTAAAAAATAGCACATGTTTGCTAGGTTTTCACTACAGTATTGTTCTAGGAGTGCCACAAACTGGTTTTCTCTCAAAGAACATTTTATTTCTCTTTACTATTTTTCTTTCTTTTTTGATGTTTTTGATTTTTTATCTTTTTTTATTTTTTTGAATTTTTACCCTTTTTCCTAAGGTATAAGATATTGAAAACATGGATTGATATTTCACTTTGTTTTTCTAGAGGATGTATTGTGAGAAATTTACTTGAACTAGCCTTAAGGTTCAAGCAAATGTTGATATCTTAGAATTTTGTGTGAAGGAATAATCCACGTTGTTTGTTATCTTTGAAGGTTACCTTGGTAGTGCATTGGTGGTACGCCTTGTTGGGACGAACTATTTTGAAGGTTACCCTGAGAGTGTGTTGGTGGTACACCTTGTTGTTGGGACGAATGATTTTGAAGGTTACCCTGATAGTGCATTGGTGGGACACCTTGTTTTTGGGGTGAACTTTATTTCAGGTTCCTTGGTAGTGAATTAGTGGTACGTACCTTGTTGTTGGGATGATGTGTAGATCACATTGTGAGTTAGAAGACATAGATCAAGATTTATTCTAAAGCAAGATGTAAGTACTTGCCCCCAACTTCTAGCAACATAGGTGATGGATTATCTTGTGATAGGATAACATGTTTGGTTAGAGTATCCCCTTTCGAAAATGCCTCATGGCTCATATAATGCTAGATAGGATAGGATCAATGATAGTGACCCATGTCAAGATGTTTTTCATAAGCAAGTGTAAAGTGTACACCAAAATATTTATCAAGATCAAGACAAGTTTGGATTTGGATAAAAATGGATTGGATTTATTATGGATAAGTTAAGATGCTTCCACCTGAGATGGTGTAAGTAGATGCTCAATTCTACACATGATGCATGTTTTCCAAGTTTTCATCATGGTACTTGTCTAAAGCGCCACTATAGTGGTTTTCATTGGAGGACAATTTTTTTCTTGACTATTTTCTTGATTTTCTTTTAATTGATTTTTGATGTCACACAAGATGCTTGTTTACCAGGTTTTCATTAAGGTGACAATTTTTGCTCATGTTGAACCACTTGGCGATGTTGATGTAGACGTTGTTGGTGTTGATATGGTTGTTGTTGTTGTCATGACATTCCAATGATATCCTACTTATAGGAGTAGTTTTGCTAGGATACAAGTGTTTGAATGTAACCCCTAATAATTCTTATCTTCCTTGTTGATATCGAAGTTAACCTTACCTTGATGCACACATCGCGGTAGAGTTCCCTTAGAGTCCTTATGATAGAGAGTTGCTACTAATACCTGGTTAATGTGATATTTTGATATCATGGATGGCGAAATGCGTTGAGGTAAAAGAGATTCAGATGGATCGGTCAACATTTTGGAATCTTTGACTCTCCAAACTTGGGATGATGAGCAATGAAGGGTGGATATGGAGATTCAATTGGGACCAACATCTTGATATACCTTGTAGGTTGCTCTTGAAGATTTCTTTTGCATTGTTGGACTTTTTTAATGGATGAACTTCCATTTTTTTATTTTTCCCCATAGTTTCTTTAACTAATGGAGTTTGATAGGGATGATTTTCTTGCTTTTTCTTTTGTATCCATTTAAAATTTTCTTTTCCATTTTGTTTTACTGATTCTTCTGCTTGAATTGCTTGTTTCATTCTTGGATATATCATTTTCTCTTGTTGTTGGTCCCAATCAAAGGGTTGAAATATGCATGGATGATGATTCATGATATGACTAGTTGTAGTGTTGGTAGCAGTTTCATCATAAAGACCCTTCATGCTCTCTATGTTGATGCTTGCATTAGATAAAGTTGCCCCCAATATTATAGAGTTATCACTAATATGTTTAGATCCCTTAATTGTTGAATAACCAAGACCTTGATGCTTAGGATTTCCAATAATCTACATTGGTTCTAGGATACCTTGTTCATGTAGGCCTAATCCTCTATCTTGATAATGAATCTGTTGAAAAAAATTATTTGCAATAGGATATGTCTTACCTTGGAAAAAAGGTGATAATCCTTCTTTGCTCTATTGTGGATCTTCAAATATGATAGATTCTTCACTGATAGGATCCTTCATATGTGGAATAACTTCCCGATTGATATTTTCAACATGATCCTATGAAATATCAGATTTTGATGGCCCTTCAAAATATATTGGTGCTTCTTTGACTATTGTATACCCAATGATCTGTTGTTGAGGATTGTTATTTATCTTTGCTAATTTTAAGATAATATGCTCCATATTTTCATGCTCAATGTCTTCAACCTACTTGGAGGATGTTTCTAATTTTAATGCTCCTTCTTGATCAATTTCGAATATGTCTATAGATTCTGATGTGCTTTGATCATGTGTAAAGATGTTAAGAGTAGGTGACTCTTGTTCCTTGTTTATGACATCAAGAGTATGGGACTCTTGTTTTGGATGAAGATCATCTACATGTCCATTAGGAGTAAGCATCTCATGGGTAGATGTATGTGTGCTTGGTGTATGGATTTGTTCTTCTTTTAGAAAACCTTGGATGTCTTGGAAGATATCTACCAAGTCATTGTAGTATTTTGATGATAAGGATTATTGATCTTGAATTTGTGTGGTATTATCTTCGATATGCTTTGCTTCATGCTCTTGACATGGAACAATTTCAAAGAAAGTATTTTTCGTAAAGGAACCTTGGATTTTCTCAAAATGTGGGCATATGGGCGATAGCTCTTGGATTAGATTTTTTGCAATGCGTATAAGTGTGGGATTAAGAGTCTCTTGATCATCAATCTATACTATCATGAGGTTGGATGATATCAATATATCTTGGACTAGATCATTACTAGACTTTGGTGATTGATTTTGATCATGCTTTGGATTAAATTCTTGTTTTATGTCCTCTTGCTCATTGGATGATGTAGAGACATTATCAATGTGATCAGTGATAGATAGCTCTTGATCATTGTTTTCAAATTTTGAGTTTGGGATATTATCAATGTTATCATTGGTAAATGGCCCTTGGATGTCATATTCAATAGTTATTTCCCCTTGATAAATAAGGTCTTAGATGAGATTTTTGAGTGTAACACATTCTAATGAATCATGACCTTTTACTCCATGGTATTTACAATAGGTCTTTTCATCATGCCATGGGAATTTGATGCTAGGTTCACCACTTTGTGGCAGTTTTGGAAGTGTGATAAGTTTGGCATCAACTAATTGGTTTAACACACCCTCAATTGGCTCCCATAAAGGAGTGTACTCACATTTAGTAGTGCAATTTGATTGTGAAGCTTGTTGTGGTGGAGATGATTGTTGTATTTGAGATGAAATTTCTTGTTGGTTTTTAGATTGTTGATCTTGATGACAATTTTGATGATTTGAAGGCTGATATTGTTAATGGATTTGATTTTAATGTTGAGATTTGATTTGGATTTTGTGACCATTGTTGTTGTTGTTGATTCAATTGATATTGTGGAAATAGACTTTGTTGTTGATATGAATCAATTTTTTGATGAGCATTATGACATTCTTGATATTACGACCCTTTTTTTGGATGGTGTCCAAAGTGTTGTTAATAAAGTGCATCAATTTTTTCCTCAACTGCATCTATGGAAATTTGACCTTAGTGTTGTTTCAACACTACTTATTGTTGTTGTGACTCATGATAAGTTATATTTTGATATGGATGAGGATTTTGATTGAAATCACCCATGTGACAAGATGCTCCAAAACCTTGATTAGGGGAATCCATAGTTGATATATCATTGAAATTTGTGGCATAAGATGTCCCCATGGGTGTATAGAGGGGAACTAGATTTGGGTAATAGATTGACATGTTTTGGGGATGTTATGGTTACGTGTTTAGGACGTTTTGATGTTCAATACCCTATCATAAGGTCACTTGGTTTATATCCCTATGGGTCACTTCTGTCAGTTGTGGTTTTTGTTGGGGGTCTACTAGCACTGCCTTTGTCTGCTTCCATTTTTTCTTCTATGTTGTGAATGTGTGGTTGTCATAAACAAGCGTCAAGATCTTTGTGAACATTTTACGACTCTTAATTATGGAAATGAATGCTTTTGTTTTTGGATTTTCTATTTTAAGGAAATGAAATTGTATTTGTTTTTTTGGATTTTCTATTTTCTAAAAAGATGGTACCTATTGCCATGTAGGATGTGGTAATACAGGCCTTCTGGTTGCAAGATCTGCTTTCTCTTCCTCTTTATCTAAGATGTTGGTTGTGTTTCTCCACTGATTTGATGTTTCTTTTGTCTCAAATATGAAGCTTCTCAAACTATTGACTATGTCTATTTGTTCTCCTTCAATCAGTTCAAAGTTTGATTGTATGATAGCTGGTGTAAGGTTTAGTTGTTGAATTGGAGCAACTAGTTTCCAAATAGTCATAAGGTGAGATGGTGTTTCAATATGATTGTTATGAAGCTCAAGACCCTAAGGTTTGAGTGTTATTTTGGAATGATGCTATTCTTGGATCTCAAAATGTTGAAAGGCCTGGATCAATATTTCACTTCTTCTTCTAGAGGATATGTTGTGGAAAAGTTTGCTTGAACTAGCCTTGAGGTTCAAGCAACTGTTAATATCTTAGAAGTGTGGGTGAAGGAATAATCCAGGTTTGTTTGTTTTGATTTTGATTTCCAAAAGTAGGATGAAATGTTGAGAGTGGATGAAGGGCTAAATGATGTATCTTAGGTTTCTAATTGTTTCATTTCAACAAAGATCTTGTAACCAGCTTTGGATTGTTTCTCTCATTTTTAGTAGAACATAGAGAAAAATCAATGGTTTTTTAGCGAAAGCATAAAACTGTGAGAAAAAGTGGCCATTTTTATCAATTGTGACCAGGTTTGTATCAAGTGCGCTAAATTTTGGATAGCAAGTGCAAACAAAAATGTCAAGTGCAGCTAGTTTTGTAGCAAGTGCACTGGACTTGTCAAAAGTAGTAGATTTTCATCAATAGTTGTTTATGGGACAGAGAGCAAAAGCAAGCTATTTTTGGTAAGTGTGACTAGTTTTTGGTCAAGTGTGCTATAAACAATATCAAAAGCGACCTTTGTTCAATCTTGCTTT
>VDFB02128114.1:174484-216093 GCA_007258455.2 Sequoia sempervirens
AAAACAACAAAAACATCATAAAGCTCAGAAAATAAAAAATACCTAACCCATCATCACAATCCGTAATAAAATTTTCACCCATAATAAACAAATCATCATAATCACCCTTTGAAAAAACAAACAAACAAACAAACAAAAACATCAAAAGCAAAAAATTTCAAGCAAAATAATCACAAAGATTTGATTACACAACAAAAAAAAAACAAATTCCAAAGTATAAACTACCTATCTTTTGATAATTCACCAACAACATCCTAAGATATGCCTCAACAGATCTGTTCCTACAATAGACATGATCAATGGACACAGCTTCGAAAACCTCAAAATATCAACTTTGTATTTATCCTTTATAGTCTATTCATGATTACATTGACGATTCTTAGGATCTCTGAGGCTTGTCCATAAGGATTTATAAAGGAAATTAAAATTAAATTTCAGCCTGGCTCTTTGTTGTTTGTAAGATGTCTTTGTGATACTACCATGGAAAATACTTGCTTTATTGAGTGTATGGAAGTTGTTTTACGACAATTCGTGTAGCACTTGCATGTTAGGCATTTTATACCTCTCTGTGTAATTGGTCCGAAAATTTTTAAAACAACACAACCATATATTTTGAAAAAAAGTTTATGTATGTTTGGTATGAGCAAGAATATTCTTTGTATGTTGAGTCAAAGTCCATACAATGGATACAATGTCACCTTGGTCATTAATACCCTAGTGTGTCATATTTTTTTGCTACATCAAAAAGAATTGCTCAAAATGTGAAGCCTCCAAGCAAAGCGAAAGCAAATCATCAATACTAACAAAATCAAATTTCTATCCATCATCAAATATTTCTTCTAACTAACATCCATCCTACATCATAATATCATTAGTACCATATCCATCCTGCATCCACAATATTGTCAATACATATCATGAGGATAATAAAGCAATGAAAACATCATGTATCATGTATAGTCGACATACATCCATCATATATCAACATCATCATATACTTAATAAAACATCATATGCATACATCAAAAAAGTACAAAAACATATGTAAGCATACATCATCATACATCGTCATCCATAAATCATCGCATAAACATATAATGAGTTGAATTGAAGCATGTATATCTCATATATATATCATCATCACAAAAGGATTTAATGTCATGAGTACATTGTCATCAATGAAACAAATGTGATCGAATAATATAAAAATATACATATAAATGAGGCCTCAACTGGGTTGATAAATATATATACAAAATCATGTTTGCAATATAAGTCTCTAAATAACATCATAAAGATCAAGTAGAAATATGCCACTACCTGGCTAGAGGAGGAGGAATCTAAAGACCATGTTGTGCATCAGGATCAGGCTGTCTAATGGAGTGTCCACCTAACTCAGTCCTTGTTGCAACACTGGGCTCTCCAAATCATGGACGTCATTGTGCTCTACTAGCAGAGGCCTCATGTATAGAATTTGATAATATGTCAACATTTGTAGCAATTGTTCTTGCTCAACTCGTAGACTATCCCGCTTTGTCTTAAGGTTGTCCCTCTCAGTGGTGATAGCCTACAACTATGTCTCTGCAATGAGACAATGCCTGATCTTTGTATCTATCTCTATCCTGAAACCCTCCCTCTCTCTTCCTGAGCTGTGTCTCACTCTGCAGTGAGAGTGACAATCTATGCCTTTGCAGTGTTAGTTTTATGATCAGATTAATGACACAAAAATTTAATTAAAAAATTAGACACAATAACACAGCAGATACCTTGGGAAAACCCTCCTCTTGAGGGAGAAAAACCCAACAACAAATATATATCTGTTATATATATGTAATGGAAACAATACAATTTACAATGTGGCCACACACAAGGGCAATATTCAACACCAGCAATGGCTGTAACAATAGATAACAGTCTGCCCTTACTTGAACACAATTCTGCACTTGTAAAGATTCACAATCTGCCTTCAAAGAAATTCGCACTAGAAGGAAGGATCTGCTCTTGACAGAAATCACACTTGAGAGAAGAAATAATCAAACTTGTTTGATGATAAAATGGAGTGAGATGACCTTCTATATATACATATTGATAGAGAGGTCACACCTCTACAAGAACTAGGTTGGCCATCAAAAGAGAAAATATAATTACAAATAAATGTTGAGTCGGTCACCAAGAAAATTACAAATAATAATAAATATGATTACAAAGGAGGTCGGCCATCTTAGAGATATGTTTCCATTAAATAATCACAAATAAATAAGGAAGTATGAAGCCCGAAGCTGCAATAAAATTAACATGCAGTATGTTAGCATAATATCTTGGCATCCCTCGTGGTCGCCATCTATAATAATTGTGCACCTCCATCCATAGGTTGTGGAGGGGGACCTAGAACCTATCCTTGATTCGACATCTGATCACCCTGGGCACCGTCCTGTTGAGCCCTACCAAGTTGCTCTACTAAGATCTCGATGCATTATCTCTCTCCTCGACAACCTATGATGCCTACTCTGCCAACTACAGGATCATGACTAGGATCTATGAATCTCAAAGGAAGTCATCGTACCACCACTAATCATAATCAGGAGTGGTACCTAGATCTGCTAAGCCCGCTGGCCAATCCCATCTGATTGGGGAAAGAGCTCTGAACGCAACAATAGCATCATCTTGATTAGCCTGCAAACCCTAGACATGGACCTCTCTAGTGGTCCAACCAAACTGAGCCTCATAAGTGTCTGGAAATCAACCTTGTCTCTCTCCAAACTACCTACAAACCCTGTCAAGAAGATATCTCCCCAAAAGAGAGTGCGAGTGATCTATCATCCATCTAGTCTTTCTGTAGAATACCAGTTGCTCCTGATCGTCAAGCCATGCCTCACAATCGATATAGGGTCTCCATGCAAAACTGAGAATGTCATCAAATACATGGCACCAATAGGAAATTTGTCCAAGAAATGTATCATGTAGAAAATCTCTATAATGATAAGAATAGGAATCCTTGGCAGTACGATCCAATATACCATCAAGTTGTGTGATTGAGATGTGCTCCCAGGCCCATACATGAAGAAGAGAGACACTAGTGAAAATAGATTTCCCACCCTGATATGCAACCTCATACATATCTCTATATAGGTGGGCAATGAGACATGGACCCCATGCATATCTAGTCCCATGCTTGAACATCTGCTCGATGCATAAACCCCATCCCATGGGAAACTTACAGCCCCACCTATCGGGAACAACAAGCCTTGACACCAAACCACAAAGAATAAGGGAAACATGATCAACACTGCCAAAAAAATATAATAAAATAATCTTCAACTATCAAACCTCTAGACGTCTCACACTAAGAACGCGACACATAGTATGTAATGAGCTCTCCATGAATGGGTATGCGAAGGATCCTCCACACATCCTCAAAAGTATTGGCGGCCTCCCCAATAGGTAAATGAAATGAAGAGGTCTCCGAGTACCACCTCTCCACGAGTGCAATCATCATCACGCTATGACATCTAATGGTGGGAATGTAACAAATGTGTCACAACCCAACAACACCTAGAAAATCTTGCTCTAGCTCATGAAACCTAGCAATCAAGTCAAACAGATCATGCAGTCATTGCTCCCTCGACAAGAGTGGATTAAGGACCACCTATAATCATTCAAAACATGATGTTAAGGATTCACTCTGAACACACAAAACAAACCAAAAATGATGAACAAGTTGACTTAAGGTTACAAAAAGTCAAAAGTGAAATTTTTTTGTCAAAAGTGATGAATGTAGTGTCAAAAGCGATGAAATTTTCAAAAGCGCAAAAAAATGAAAAAGCGCAAAAGTTTGTCAAAGGCACAAATTGAACAAAAAAGTGCATAAAATGAAAGCAAGCAGTCAAAGGCGAAAAAATTATGCAAAGGTGCCAAGAAAAAGTGAAAATTCAAGTCAAAAGTACAAAATAAGAGCAAGTGTGTAAGGAAATATCAAGAGTGATCAAATCACAATGTCAAAAGTGCTAAAACCAATGCAAAGGCATGAGATTCCTAAATCTCATGCGCTTGAATAAGTTGACTTCATGCATTAATTACGAAAAGATGGAAAGACGAAAACAAAAATTGAAAGGGTACATACCAGGGCACTGATGCCTACAGGCTGTCCAAACTCTTGAACAAAGTCTGCATGATGTGGGACTCCTCGAATCCTCGTCATAGCTCCCCGACAACTAATAAAATGAAAAAACCATATGCAAGAATTCTCTATAGGATCAAAGTGCAAATGAGGTAATTAGAACCCTATTTTTTACTTAGGAAACCTTCCTAAGTTAAAATTAGGACCTCCCGGGAACATTTGAATGAGCAACAAAAGACCTATAGACTTAATTTTTTTTCTTCTATACATTGGAACTGAAATAAAACAATGTCGTGATCTTGACCTCCAAATTGACATTTTTCAGCCAACCTCTCAAGGGGGCAACACAGAGTGCTACCATCATTCCATTGACCGCCGGGGCACAGTGGGGCATATAAATTTTTTCAAAACTTGATCGTAACATCAGAATCTTTGAAACAAAGCAACCACTACTTTGTCTCAAAGAGGGGCAAAATGTAGACATGTAAAATTGGCCTATCACTTAACACACACCTTAAATGACATTTTCATAGCATCGACATCATTATTATCAAATATCACTGCATTTCACATCAAAAGCACTTGAAACCCTAATTTCCCCTAGTAATTAAATAATTAGACATTATTTAATTAATTCACTTTTTCACCATTTTTGATGAATTAAATAAATTTTATTTATTTAATAAAGTCCTAAAACCCTAATTTTTGATATTAATTGAATAATACAACATTATTTAATTAATTCACATTTTCATCAAATTCAACTAATTATCTAACTTTATTCCTCCTGATTAAGTAAATAATGTCAATTGTTTAATTATGTTGCTAATTCACTTTATTCCCCTAAGTCGATTAAATTATTAAAACGTAATAGTTTAATTAAATTACCTTCCCTCCAAATTTGAATAATTCAAAAACATCATCAAAAATCAAATCAAACAAATGCAACTTTGTTTGCAAAAGTCAAACCTAATTTGCACGTTCAACTCCAAAAAGGATTAATTAATTATCTCACCCACTTTCCTGATTGAGCAAATTATGAATCATTGATTGCTCAATCTATTTCCTTACTAATCAATCTATTCTTCAATCACACTAATCACATAATCAATTTGCATAGATTATGCCCATCTAAATCCTCTCAACATCTTTCGACCATTGATCAAGATATTCTACTAGACGCAATCCTGATCGTCCATTTCAAATCACAAATTCTATATAACAAACCTCTTTCCTCACAAAAAAGGATCAAAGAATAAAGTACAGTTTATGCAACGAAGTGATGCCAAGATCATAATCGACATTGATAAAGCTTCAACACATCTTCGATCAACAACATACACATGTCTTTCAAAGCTCTTGCATGCAACAATGGAGACTTTGCATTGATATGAACAACCCAACATCTTCACAAACACATGCCAACATGGGATGGTAAAATTTCCTTTGTTTTTGAATTCATTATGATATCATATGATTTCATTGTTTGCTTTCAATAGCTTAGAAAGCTTCATTTCATGAGTAATGGGGATAGATCTTGATTTTTTTTTTGATTTAGATTAGTTTCTATTCAATGCAATTATCTTGTTTATACTTACAAAATTACCCCTTACACAAAATGATACTCCCTCAAAAATTTTCTATCATCCTCTATGCTATCATTTTCATGTCTGTAAACAATATGAACAAACATAGCCACTTGCATTGAGTTGTAATATTGTGATTGGATTTTTCCTCTTGCAGAGCTAGAGTATATTTCTCCACAAAATCAACCATTGATAGTATAGTTCCAACTAGAAATGTGTTTCTACATGTGTGAAATTTTCCATCAAGCTATCGAGCATGTTGAGAGTGCTTGACATATTTTGGTATAATCTTGCACTTAAATTCTGATATGAATGCATGTACACTAAATTTTTCTATAATTTTTGTTTTAAAGTAAAAGGAATGGAAGCCTATATATTAATATATTATATAATATAGGGTTTACATCTATGTCTACATCATATTGGAAAATTTTTCCCCTAAAGCTTTACAACTTATCTGCATCTTTAGGTATACAACTTTGAGGATTGTAGATAAACAAAATTTTAAAATTTCATATACAATCATTTTCTGTAAACTATTACTAAATACCCAAAAACATCATCATCCATGACTGCTTCACTAGAGACAAGAAATTTCCTTCATTCAAATACCAGCAACTACCATTGCTGCATAACAAGGCTAAAGAGAAACTTGACGCTACATCAAAATATTAGCAAAAAATATCTTTGGATTGGGGCACTGAGTTGCTACTCTTCCATTCGCTCGAACTGTACCGAATTCTCATCTTGGCCTTTAGAAACCTTTGAAATATCTTGTCGATCTATTCGAGTCTCACTGATTTGTGCATATCACAATACACTGTCGATCAAAACAACCATGTCGAAGAGAGATTCCAACTTCTCTCACTGATACACCAAGGTCTCATTGATGCTTGCTTTACCATCCATGTGATCCCCACTACTGCGTCAACATAGCTTGAACTACCAACCAATTTCTTTCCTCTTGACAATGCAGGCCACACCATAGTCATCGACATAACAGACTTTGTCGAAGAGACATCTTGCAAAGTCATAGCGAATACCCAATGTCTCACTGACAAGAGCTATCAAGACTTGTTATGGATGTCAATGAGACATTTCACAATGTCTCATCGACCACCGATAGTTACACTAACAAGATTCTTTCGACTTAACATTGACATGTCGAAGAAACATTGATTAAAGTCCTGGCAAAGGGTGCAACCTCTCGCCAATGATGCCACCACAAGGGATTTCGATCTGTCGGTGAGACAATGATAGAACTCGTGCCGATAGAGGGATCTCTTGCTGATAAGGGCAACCGCCAACACCACACCGATGTAGTCCATATCACTCCATGTGGTCCCCATTGTCGATTTAGTATGGCTTGCACCAATTATCGCTTTCGCCTTGACAGCTCAGGTCCCACCATAGTCATTGGTCCATTGGAGGGACATGGTGGAGAGTCCCACTGAAGTCCCCAAGTCTCATCGAAGAGTCTTAACATTCTTAAATCTTTTAATATTCACTAATTGTTGTCCAAAATCATTTTCAACACTTTCATGTTGTACAAATTCTTAAGAATAAAAGATTGCCACAACTAGTGCATTGTCTAGAAATACATGAACTTAAATAAAACAATTTCCCATTAGATATTTCATAAAACAAACTTGATATAAAATCCTTTATTGTTTCATGTGGCTTATTAATACCACATTCCTGCATAATCATGTTAGTATGTAAAGTACAATGTATACATCAAAAAATTATAATAATAATGAAATTGAACTTGCATTTTACAACAACAAGATATTTGTCACTTATTAATTTTTGCATGTACCAAGGTTAAATACATTTTTCAAAAGATCTTTGACTTATTCTAATATTACTAGGTAACACTATATCACCACAAGATTTTCTATAAAATTCAGTTTGTGTTGTATCTAATAGGTGTTTTGGATGAGGATCACAAACTTTGGACCCCACTCTTAATTTTTAAATATCTCTAGCATTAGATGATACCATAGTATTATCATGCCAATATTTTTCAACCAAAGATTTGATTTCAACATTCAATTTCATGTCAGACCTCGAGATTCGACCACTAAAACTCCAACAAATTGGTTGATTGGATCATTTTCTATACTTTCTCTTCTCTTTATCGCTCTTACCAATGTTTTAGGATGTATTTTTAGAATTTCACTAATGTTTCTTATCATTCTTTTATTCAAAGTTTCTTTATTAATTATAGCAGTTGTTATAGCTCGTATTGTTGCATTCTTATCTTTAGATTGACTATTTTTCCAATAGAATCAATGGCACTAGCAACATTAGACATAACATATTTTAGTGATTGATCTTTTCTTCTTGGTTTAACAAAAAATCCTAACTTTTTCATTACTTTTCTCATTTTCTATGTTCTCATCAATTGCATCATTAATTGACATTGAAATGAAAGTTTTTCATGATAAAAAATTTCTTTGTATAATCTATTAGCATGCATTCTTATTTTTCTCCAAGAAACATTACTAGGAAGATTATCCAAAACATCTCTTTCATTTTATTTTTTTAAAATATATTTTCATTTTCAACATCACATCCTGGATTTTCATTTTCACTTTCAACTTCAAAACGATTTTCATTTTTATCCTCATTTTCATCAAAAAAAGTAGTTTTCATTTTCATTTTCAACAAAAGGATATTCATTTTCATTTTCAACAACAAAAATGATTTTCATTTTTCATTTTCAACAATAAAACGATTTTCATTTTTCATTTTCAACAATAAAATGATTTTCATTTTCATTTTCAACAACAAAATGATTTTCAAAATGAGGTGCGGAGTCGGCTAATTTCGGGGTCAATTCTGATTGTGACCCCCCTTTTGACTTCGTTGGAACTGCCAAAAGGTGATTTGTGGACCAATTTAATTCAGCCAAATGGTTATTTTATGAAATCAGTGAGTTGAAGACCAAAAATCTGTCTCTTCATAGTAAGTTGGGGGAAATTGAAGCCAAAGTTGCAGGGCTTATTCAGCTCGAAGTGGAGAAGAATACCCCTGTGAAGGATAACATACAAAAGGACAGCACTGTTGAAAATGACCTTGATAAAATTAAAGGAACCATGAAAAAAATTGTTGATCAGAACTGCAGAATTGCTAGACATAACTCTTTAATTATCAAAGCCATGACCGAAAGATTGGAGAAAACCCAGAAAAGAGTGTTGAT
The DNA here is from genome assembly GCA_007258455.2 of Sequoia sempervirens. Taxonomy (NCBI): domain Eukaryota; kingdom Viridiplantae; phylum Streptophyta; class Pinopsida; order Cupressales; family Cupressaceae; genus Sequoia; species Sequoia sempervirens. The sequence goes on from VDFB02128114.1 coordinate 183,393, forward strand.
TGTCGACCTTGATCAGGAGAAAGACCAGGATGAGGAAGCGGGGATCTCTAAGCAAACCAGATCTAGTATGAAAATAAAAGCCCTGACTACCCCAAATATGACTCAGATCTTCATGGAGGGGGTCCAGGATATGGTGGACCTGGAAGAGGCTGCTGACGAGCTTCTGAAGTCTATGGATTAACTGTGGCTAGGCCCGGTTTTGTCTGTTTGTTGGCCGTTTGATGGCTTTTTTGCAACTTTTTGTGGCTTTCTGTTTTAGTTGGTTTTTATCTCTATGGCAGCCTTTTTGTCTTTCGGACATTTGTTTTGGTCTTGGTTTGTAATGTTACTTTGTGGTTTCGGGTCCCTGTAAAACCTGTTTATCCCCTTTTATCAAAAACAAAAAAATGATTTTCATTTTCATTTTCATTTTCAACAAAAATTTGTCTAAGATCTTCATCTATATGAATATTATCAATGTCAACATCATTATATCTAGCTTCTTTTAAACCTCCTATAAACACTATTTCCATTTCATTCAAAGGTGGATTTGAAGATGTACTTGGATTTGTGCCTATTGAAACATTCTCCATAGCATTGAAAGGGGGATTTGAAGACATACCAGTCTAGTAGTTTGTATAATCATATTATTTTCCACATTCACCTCTTGGAAATTAGCATCATCTACATCCATGGTCTCCTCAATGTTTTTATCTTCAATAGTTATGGAATTGGATGCTTCAACACTTATTCACTGATCAAACCCTCATTCTTATATCTCTTTATATTTTTTCCTCCTCTCTCCTTGCTTGAATTTCTTCAAGGGTCAATACCTTCCTATCTTTCCTCTTATTACAACATTGTGATCCCATGATTAAAAAAAATTATGAAGTATGTACAAATGAATGCCAATAGTGAAAGTATTCCTTCTTTGTTCCTCCTTCAAATGAGTAGCAAATGAACACAATTCCACTCAAACACTATCACAATGATGCCTCCTTTGAAAATTGAAATAAAATCCCAAGTTGAAGAGCCTCTTCAAGACAAAATTTGATAGAAAATAGTGAAATTATTGTTGTCAGTTGTATAGACCAAGTTGTAGAATTGACAATGTACTTGTTTAGTAGTAAAAATTAAAAAAGGTCAAAAACAACTTGGGATCCTATTTACAGAACGGGATTTCGTTCTATAAATTAGGATCTTGTAAATGGTAAATGGGATCTCGTAGTAAATGAGATCCCAATCATTTTTCCAATAGACAAAACAATAAATATAGGAAACAGGATCCCATTTAGTAAACGAGATCTCGTTTATAAACTTGGGATCCTGATTTGTAAAATTTGATTTTCAAGTCGGGTCTTTGCTCCATTAATTGGTTCAAGAAAAGGGTTGGGGACCTGAACCTAAGCTTTGGACCTGATTTGACTTGCAAGTTGAAGGTCCTATCAATGTCACAAGAAAATAGTGACTTTGGGCATATGTCTGTAGACCTTTTCTAATTTTTTTTTAATGAAATTAAAACCCATTATAGATGAGACAGTGTAGATTCCAAATATGTAATTTTTTTTACAATTGGATTACTTTTTCTATTTTTCAATTAATTTTTTATGAAACTGGTTCATAAACTTGAAATATTGAGGGTTTTTAGTATTTTAATAAATTTTTATTAAAATATTTTTTTGAAAAATAAATTGTATGAAAGCGTACTTCAAAAAATTCTTTTCAGTTTGAAAAAAACATGATAAGTTTAGGTCATCTTATATGTGATGTATAGGATGATTTTTCAAAACAACAAATATGGCCAACAAAAAATTAACAAAAAAAATATTTAGTACAAAATTACAAAAAAATATTGAAAGCATGCTTCAGTGAGTTACAAATATTTTTCCAAAAGGCTTTAGAAAAATATGATTATTTAGGTGAAAATATGGATGACGTACACATGCATCATATGGTTAAAAAAAAGTGACTTTTAAATAGTGGTTTTTAGAAATGCCTATTGAAAATCAATTTGTATCATCTGGGTATTAAAATAAACTACATATTTGGAAACTAGACTCTGAGTACTATATTTTATGATTAGTGATTTTTTAAAGATTCCATCTCTAAGTGCTTCAAATTTTAAGGTCAAATGTGACCAATTTTGAAAATTAGGGAAAACACTTCCACTTTTTGGCTAAAAAGTGGACTCAACTTCTTGCACACACCCAAATTTAGGACACTCATTCTCCAATGTGATTAAAATAATAATTGCATTAATTAAATTTTGGGTTCCCTTTAGGAAAACGGGAATAATAAGGCTTTGGAATACATAATTTGGGAAATTAGGAGCTTAGTTAAGTCCAATTAATTAAGGGACCCAAAAAAAGTATGAAATTGTAGGGTATGCAATTTCCTACACTACATTTAGCTCCCACTTTAGTGAGAGTATGAACTTATTCCCAACCTCACACTAATGTTGTATTGGTGTGTTGGGTTGATCTTGAGAACTCCTCAATATGATAGTGTATATACTTTAAAAATGTCTTTTATGTGGAAATTATTGAGGATGGTTTAACTTTATAGATTTGAGACGAGTGAGATATCAGACTAGGATTTGATCTTAGAATGGATGGTAGAGCTTCAAATTTGATTTCATTTTGTATTGATAAATGCAAATTAACGATTAGGATTTGAAATTGGTTTGATTATGATTTGATGAAATCAATTAAAATTTATTATTAAAATATTTGTTTGTTAGAAAAAAAAATTGATATGAATTTTAGACAAGATGACTTTAGCTTGGTTAATTAAATAGAATGATTTATTTAATTAACTAACAATAGAATATACTAATAAAATAACTAATTGATGATAACAAAAATGACTTAATTAATTACATAATTAATTTAATTAACCAAATTTGGAAGGATTGAGATTAGTTAAAATGTAAAGGTGAATTTTAGGTGTCTTCACCTACTTCTCAATGCAACTCTAAGAAGGAGGTTCATAATATTTCTCCTTTCTTAATTATTTTTCTTCACACACACATAAAAATCCCCTCTCGAAAAGATTCCAAAAATATCTCAAAGCACTCATAAATGGCAAGAGTACTTCAAGAGATCCCACCTCTCTCAAATTCTCTTAGTGTGAGAAATGAGTAATTAGCCTTGCAAAGGCTAAAGAGGATAGCTTATATAGAATTTCCATGTCATCTATAATCATCTAATAGGATGAGTACATGTGGCCTCCCACTTGAATACACAACCACCTCTTACAAATAAAAACCGCAACCCATGCCTTCCCATGTCCACCCTCATGGGAAAGGTATTGTGAAGTGTAGTTTACTCTGTACACTTACATAAAATCCCGGGAAAAATAAGAATTTCAAATGGGAAAACCCTTGGTCAATGGTCAACATTTTACACACTAAAATCACCTAAATTTCCAAATAAAAATCCCCAAAGGGTACCTCATCCATAGGTTCTTTCTTTCAAAAGTAAGCTATTTTCTACATAAAATACTCAAAATCCATATCTTACACCCTTTTAAAAAGGAGAACTTAAGTGAAAAGTTGAGTTTTGCACTAAAAAATAGTAGTTTACAATTCTAGAATATCAAAACACAATAGAATAAAGTATTTAAACACTTAGAAATTTACTAGGTTTAACATAATGCGTCCTAGTGCACTCATAGATTAAGGCAATTCGTATAATTGGGTAATCATGATCAAGATCTCATCACTTTATTAGGTGAAATGGTTCAAAGTTAATTATTGTTCTTGATTGATCTCTTGTTTTACTATTGGCTAGTTTATTAATATATTTTACACTCTATGGACACACCAAAGACATCTAGAATATATATAACCAATGTAACATGATTTGGATTCACTTGCAATAGTTAATATCAATCACATACATATAAATTATCACTCATCATAATAATAAAAATCAAAGTCATGTCTCAAAATGATTAAATCTATTACATATCTCAATAAAATCCAAACTATTTTTCCTAAATTATCACCTATTTATGTTTAAATCACACTTTTAATATTATAATCAAATCATATTAATTATAATTTCAACATTCAAATATATATTCATATCCATCTATCATGGATTTAAATCATACTAAATTATCATTAAAGACATAAAATTAAGATTAGAACCACATATATAAGCATAATTATCTACTAGATAAGTTGAATCAATAGAATGTGAATCACATCTAAAAATCATATATCCATAACTAATTCACACACTTAATATAATATAATTGAAATTTACACGATCTTGACTATTACAATTTGTGTGCAACATATGAAAATACTAAGCATGTATCAAGGTATCAATATGTGAGGTGAATGGTATCACATATACAAAATAAGGTACAATAGGTGTGAATGGGCTTATACCTTTGCACCTGTCTCTATTCCATGTGTTCATAATGATTATCCAGAGTCATTCTGCAATGACATCAAGGGAAGTGCATAACTCTGTCTGTTAATTGAATTTAATATGTAGGTAGTACGTAAGACAAGAAAAGTCATAAATATTGAATTTCGTGGTTAACTCTGTTAATTTGAAAACTTTAGTCTTTACTTTGCAGACACATGGAAATGATTGATGCCGTCTCCATTCGTACATGACTGAATATGCAGAGTTGAACAGCTGGACTGTCAGAGTCTCTACTGCTTCCACAATTACGAATATACGGATTGCGCTGAAATACAGGCAAACATTTTAAAATGACTGGTGTTGTAATCTTCTAAGATCTACCGGTAAACATTAACAAAATTAATCACTGGCAGAGCTGCAGAGTTTTGTATTTGCTTGGATTATTTTCAGACTGACAAATGTTCAACGAAAAACACAAAACGACAATCCCCATTAATATGGTATTTGGAGCATGCATTTTGTACCGTACAAATGATGAGGTGATTCATTTATCACAGGGAGGAAACAATTGTAGAGTCTGAGGGTTTATCTTCCTTCCTGACTGGAGGAGCGGAGTCATTCACTTCTACACACAAGATACAGCGCCCACATACTTCTTTCATACCCATTGCCACCTGCCAATATCAGTACCACCAAGAAAGCTTTGCCATTAGCTTTTGTAGTTGTATCAGATCAAGTAGAAGAAGAAAGAAAGTCATTCACCTCCTGCAGATTAGTAGACATAAAGTGTCTCTGAACATGACCACTACCACCAGCATTCAATTTCAAGCCTTCCCATTTGATTGTGAGAGCTGTTATCAAAGCAAACTGGTTCTTTAGTTTGGGAAGTACTTAAACAAATGAGTTTATTTTGGCTTAAACAACAAATTTTAAGCTTTGATTTGTTTAGATAGTTCAGTGTAAATTACATTAATAGTTAGGTTCTATTGGAGAAGAGAGCGTGAGAGCTGTTATCAAAACAAACTAGTTCTTTAAGTTGGGAAACAGTTAAAAATGTGAGCTGAATATATCGACTTAAACAACACACTTTAAGTCTTGACTTGTTTTGATTGACTGTGAGAGCTGTCATCAAAACAAACTGGTTCTTTAAGATGGGAAGTAGTTAAATATGTGAGCTGAATATACCAACTTAAACAACATACTTTAAGCTTTTACTTGTGATTGGCTGTGAGAGCTGTCATCAAAACAAATTGATTCTTTAAGATGGGAAGTAGTTAAAAATATGAGCTGAATACATCGGTTTAAACAACATACTTTAAACTTTGACTTGTTTAAGTAGCTCAGGATAAATCACACAGATAAATAGGTTCAAACAAACCCCTTAACAAATCAAAACTTAAAACTTAAAGTATGCCATTTAAGTCTGACTAGATTGAATAGTCCCCACATAAACATCGTATGCATTGAGTAAAGACCAGAAATAAAAAGAGTGGCAGTATTGAAAGGAGAAGATACCAGAGGCATGCATGTTGGGTATGCTTCGCTTGTCTCTTGCTTTGCGATTTTTAAACCAGTAGAAAACGTTGATTCCTTGGACAGATCCATGGCGGCTGAGGAGGTCAGTGATATGGTGATACTCCCTCCAGTATGCTCACCTGCTCACCCGTCGGATTCCATCTCCGTTTTGCCTCACCCTCGCTCATTTCTCCAATCTTCACAAACGAAACTATTCCTCCAACGCTACGCTATTTATAGCATCCCTATTACATGACCAGATGAAACTTCTTGTTAATTGTGCAGGGCAGCTCTAAAGAAACACCCGTTGATATCTTGACTAGGGAATAGAGCGGACAGCGCAGTGGCGCTTCTCAGAGATAGGAAAGAAATGCACATGCAATTGCACGTCGACTTTATCTTGTAACTTTTCGATGTACAAACACACAGTGAAGTAGGGAAGAGGACCCAGTAGTTGTGCACCCTAACTTCCCACTTCTAATTATTCTATGTGGAAATTTCAAATCACTCCCAATTTTTTACAGCAGCTTACTTGTTAAGTCCTTTGCTTATAACTAAGGTTTCAGGGCCACATCATCAAATATGATGCCACATCAGCATGCTTTTTGTCAAGGTGTTCAAAAAGGCCCCAAAAAAAAGTGAGACCAATACTTGTGCATCACAACATGTATTATTGAGCGCTGATGTGGAATCACATGATTGGTTGCTTTTTAGATCAAAAGAATATATTTTGTTTAATTATGGGTTATCATCATCAACACTAACAACTTTAAAGTCACAACTATTGGTCCAATATTGATAAAATTATTGGGCATTATATAAACAACTACTATCACAACTATTGAAACATGCTCAGGTACTGGGTCCTCTCCCCTATTTCGTTCACGAATCACGGGTGATGGGGTAGAAACAAGAAGGTTGACACTTTGAGACTTGATTTGATTCTGTCAACATGGGAGAAATAATCGGGAGTTGTCAAACTTTATGAGGTACATGAAAATGTTACGGATCCAATAACCAGGATGCCTACCGTATTGTCTATGCAGCCAGTAGGGTGCAGGTTTGAGTGTATTTATTAATTAATTGAAAATAAAGAATTTTTTTATTTTCAATTAATTAATAAATACAATTAAATGTGTATCATGTGGTTGTATAGACGTCACCAATGTCTACTCAGAATACGTGTTTTGTGACTTTGATTTTATAGATGGTGTTATTACAAAATTTGAATGTTAAGTGTATGTATGACCATTATTCATGTTCAATTATGAATTACACTTTCATCTTTCAATGCGGTCTGCAGTTGAGACATCTACTTTTCATCATACACAAATGCCAAGATTGACATTGGCTTCACCACTTTATGAAGTGCATGTGTGCCCTTTAGATGAAACCCAATTTCTCAAGTATACTTCATTACCCTTATGGTACTGCAACAATCAGATCATTTTTAGAGCTTTTAGATAGTAAATGAGTAGAATAGAATAAATTTTAATGTTCATGAGGTCGAAAAAAAAGTCTATGGGATAGCTAGGCTTGTGTAGCATTTTTTCTCTTTCATTTCTTCTCATGTTTATAGTGATACGTTCGAGTTCTCGAGCTTTCTCATGTCCCCTCAATAAATAAATTGAGTAGAGCTACATCAACCAAAATACTAGCGTACTTGGCCCTCATGTCCTTATAGGCATCACATTGAAAAATAATGTGTTTTTTAAAATTCTAGTACCCCAAAAGAGCCAAAAACACACTCTCTCTTTCCAAGATTCTTTTGGCTTTTTCCACCTTTTGATTTCACATCAAAGCTAATATGTGCTAGATCTTAATTGAAGAATAATGTATAGAAATCCACAATGGGACAAACCAAAGACATCTTGATGACCATAAATTAATCAAATAGAATTGTCATGGCACTAGCAATTCTTCAACATGTTGGCAAATAGAGGGGGGGGGGAATTATATAAAAAAAAAGTTACACAATAAATATGTTTTATATGAACTAACAAAATTATTGAAAGGAAAATGTATGGTAATATAAAATATTTTTTACATAATTTATAGTAAGGAAAATATGCAAAAAGTAGTTATGGCCAGTCATGTAAAAGAATAGACAAACATATTATCAAAATGATACAAGATATAACTTGTGTCACATCTCTATTTTCTTTGTCTAGAGTTATAAATACTTTTTAAAATGTATTTAATTATTGATTGATTTATTATCAAATTTAATAATTATGATTATATTGATGATTATTTGACTTGCTAGTAATTATGATTGCAAATAATGTTTAAACATTTTGAAAGTATTGCAAATGTCAAGCTAAAACATGTTTAATAATTACGTAAATGTTAGATCTAATTATGATTTCATGTATGGTGAAACCACGAGAAGGTTGTGGTAGGGAAGAAACCATGATGATGTTGTCTAAAAGAAAAAATTAAAAGCTTAGTATTGCAATAGAAAAATCAAGAATGCAACTAACCAAAAAACTAAGCAACCAAAGAATGGGGAGAGGGAGGCAAATAATCAAATAACTAAGCAACCAAGGAATGGGGAGAGGGAGGTGGAGAGTGAGTGCCAATGAAGGCAAGGATATTTCTTTATGTTAGTCTTTACAATGGTAGGGTGACATTATGTGTCCCTTTGTAGAGCACAACTCTCTTGCCTTTATTACTATTTGAAGATTAAGAGGATTTTGTTCTCAAAAGCAAAAGGGGATGAGCAGAATAGTAAGGAGTTGCTAAGCATGCCAAGAATGGGAGGGAGAGACATGCAGACACTGTTGGACAAGGGAATCATCAATATTGCCCATCTTAAGCACCTCTACCACCATAAGGTAAGTCTATCTACTACCCTCTTGTCTTCTTTTTAAATGTGGAATGTTTTGTACTAATGATCTGTATGCGACTTAGGCATTGTAGGTCATGGACCCATTATTCTTTCTTTGTGGGATGACTATCATTCTGCCCCTTTTTTGGTATTAACTTGATGCATATTTTTTTCATGTAAACATTGAAGTGCTTACTTGGACATCTAGTATTTTATATTTGATTCATTTCAATGGGAATATTACAACCTACCATAACATCACTTGATAATCAATTTTAACCTCAATTTATCAACCATTAAGGCTTATATTATTTAATACATGGAGGGGGGTGATCCCACAATACTGGTTTACAATTTTTGGCCAAATTGGAAATTGAACTGATTTTTCCTAACTAAATCTTTACTTTCGGGCAGCTATAGCAACTAAACCGTGAGGAATTTGAAGATGATGCAAACTAGTGATCTTTGTGACATTTTGACTGTAGATTCTAGATATATTTTTTTCAAAATTTTTGGAATCAAATTGCACTTATTTTTCCATCTCATTCAAAAACTAGTTTTTTTTAGTAAACACCATTTTTAAGGAGTGACGCTCACCGTATACAACATAAAAAAATTTCCATGAAGAATAAAATTCTATTTTTTTCGAATTTAGATTTGTAACTACAATATCTAGTGCTTCCAATTGGTTTCATGGTGTTTTCTTGAATATTTTTTCCTTAATCAAGTTTCAAAGTCAAACCAATTACAATTCAAACATAGGCGGATCGTATACAACATAAAAAAAAATTTATGTATCGAAATTCAATTTTTTTGTCAGATCAAGGACTTCAATATCTAGTGCACTGATATTTTTCAAGAAAAATTTGATAATCTATTATTTTTCCACATGTGTAGAAAAAAGAGCTTGATTTTCGGTGAAAAACCTATGTTTAATCAAACTAAAAAAACAAATACATAATAAAATCAAAACATATTAAAATTATATTTGTTGGATAGCCCGTTTTGAGGACTACCATCATCTAGTTGGATCTATAAAGTCTCCTTCATTTTCATTCTCAACTTGAGCATCAAAGGGAAAAATTCTAGAGTTTTCTGGTGCCAGAGGGGGAGAAGGGGGAAAATGGGGGGTTTAGGTGAACCCGCCTTCGAGGTTCGCTCAAACCAGGGTTCAAGCAAACCCCCTTTCCACAACCCTTTCCTTTGCTTTTTTTCCCAGGAAATGTGGGACCCATCATTTAATGGGTTCACTCAAAGGGGGGTTCTAGTGAACCCCCTTTGGGTTCGCTCAAACCAAATGTTTGTTTGAACTAGATGTTTATTCGAACCAGATGTTTGTTCAAACCAGATGTTCGTTCAAACCCCCAAAAACATTTTTTTTTGCATGGGGGCATTTTTCGCAACTTTTCCTTCCTCACTGGAATTGTAAACTAGTTTTGTGGGTTTACCCAGGGATAAACTTATATAATTCTAGAATATTTAACTTATTATTGTTTGTTTTCTCTTTCACATTTTCATAACTTTGGGTGTGGGCATCTTTGTAGTTATTTTTCATTTTTATTTTAAAACATAGTTCTGTTTCAATCTTTTTAGAATTTGGCTTTTAAAAAATATATTTGCTATGATTTTCAATGGAAAAAAAAAGAGATAAAATAGAATAAATTAGGTGCAAGGGTTATCTTCTTCAAATGGAAATCACAAAATAAAAGTGATAATCTAAAAATGAAATTTGAATTACTTGGCTCCATACTTTGGTGATTTTCACTATGGATTATCACAAATGTAGGGATGAACTATATCCTATCAAGGTGTCACTGGTCTTCAATTGAAATCTAAGCCTCATTTATTTAGTATTTAGCAAACATTACATACTAACTAGTGGCCATTGATAATCAATATAATTCCTAAGGGGTCTTGAAATATTCACCACTGAAATAAGACTTCTATAATCTTATTGACAAAGAATTTTGGAACTATACCATTTGAAAGAATTCCTTTACTAATTATACTTTGATGATTTTCATACCCTCATTCAAAATATTGATATGTGTATAGGAAAGGAGGATGTTGGCAAAGGTTTATGAGTTGGGATTTTTAAATAAATAATGTACCATGCAAATTCTATGTAGTAAATACTATACACCTATACTTGAGAAGATATTTCTTTGAAGATATAAACAAAAAAAATACACATTGTTGAGAAGATATTTCTTTGAAGAAAAAAATTGTAAATTAGGTGAAAATCCATCAAGCTACCTCATAACCCTTGTAATGGTGTAGCTCTGGGCTAAATTTTTGAGTTCCCAAACTACAATCTCCTCAAACTCCCAAATCACATATTCTTGAATTATTGGACAACAATCCATACTAAGCTACACTCATAGAGCTCTGTCAAGTTGTTTCATGACCTTTGTAAGGATATTATCCTCAACCACAACCTCATGAACTCATTGGAAAATAATCCATATTGAGTTAACCATATCCCTTACCTATCTTCCAAAAAATCAAAATATATGCATTCTTCAAATCTATTAGCATAAAAAAGGAAAGAAAAAAACAAAGTAAAAATATGTGCTTCTCATGCAAAACACCATCTCAAAGTGAGTTCAGCTAACTTGAGATGATGGAAAAACTCCAACCTCGAGTGTGTCCAACCTCTAATAACATGCAAGGAACTAATCAACTATTTTCCTTGGCAACATGCTTAATCTCATCTTTCGTCTTTATTTCATAAATATTGATAAACTCATCTACAATATGCTCAATAATTGTTTTAATATTTTGGAATGCACTTTCCTAGGCACTGGAAGCAAGAAGATAGATTAGAAAATCTCAGGGAAGATATATCAATTGCTTGACATCCTACAATACTCAAAACTAATTCAAGTTGGATCTTATCTTGCAAAGCAACTTACCTTCAAGTTACCATTAATAGGAGATGCATGCAAATGACTATGTAGCCATTTCAGTCCTCATATGTTGCAAAAAAATGATTATCCCACTCTTGATTAGATCATCTGGTGGGTCCTCATCCTCTTGGTCTCAAAATTTAGTCCTCCACTCAACATATGTTGCTTTCCCTAAATTTCTTAGAGGTATTTTATCAAACAATTCAACACATAGTTAATGCATTACTTAGATGCACCCTTTCACATTTAATCTAGTAGTAAATATTATTTTCCTTGGTTGGTTACACTTGACATTCTCTACCCATATTCATAGCTTGTAATATTATATTCCTTTTAGAATTTAGTCAATCATTTGGTAGGTTTTCTCATACATTACTTAGATTCCATAAATATTTCAAAACATAGCAAAAAATTGCTTTCACTTTTTTGTATGGAGAATATCATGTGAAATTGGAGGAAGAGGAGTCAAAGAAACCTTATAAACAATAGCTCACCAAATTATAAAATGATCCACTCTACTTGTCTTCAATACATATTTCAAAGTACAACCACCTGCCTACACTTTACATGCCATCACTAGGGCACCTCCATGTGCATTCGACATGGGAAATAAATAGAAGCACCTTAAAAATGTCTTTGTCTGCACCTTGAAAATATCTCTTTCCATGCCTTGAAAATATATCAGATTTCTTCTCACACCTTTCACACATTGGATTACTTTATTTATGGTCAATTTTTACCATTTCATAGGCACAAAATATGTGTTGGATTTGATACCAAATGAGGAAATAAAATGCTTTAAAAGAAATATTATTGATTGATCAACAATAAAAAGATGAACAAATATATAAACAATAAATGCAATTACTAAGCATAATGGCCTAATGTAGTTGCTAAGCGTAACCTCTTTTAACTACAATATAATAATCTACGCTAACATTATGCATGCTTTTCTCTCATAGGGTTATGTAGGAAATAGATTGATCAACTTGGTAATTTTCCTAATAAGTGGTGTCAAATCCATGGTTTGTGGAATTTTTATAGATCTAAGGTTTAAAGAGATTTAGTAAAAAGAATTTTTTGGGTGTTTCTCGAGATTTTTTGTGGTGGAAGTTTTAGAAATGAAATTTCAAGACAAAATAAACCTCACTATTGGATCTAGGAGGCCCAAGAGATGAATATTATCATAGATTTTAACCTATTTTGGTCACTAGGGCATAAGAGAAATATTCCCCCTCATTTTTTGGTTGTAAAATTGTATGGTTTACATAATTTTAAAAAAATCATAATAAAGGTCATATTTATAACTTGTAAATGTAAATTTTAAAAAATGGGAGTAGGGGGTGGGTATGTATAGGATCATGATGGGCCAAAAAGTGGCGATATGATGGGTATTTGTAGGGTATGTGGCTGGCGACTTTTTTTTTACCCAAAATTGATGAAATGAAAAGGGTTTTTAAAGGAGAATCTCAACTTTCCACCAATATAAATTATGCTTTACTTTGAATTTAATTAATAATTATTATTTATTTTCTATTTGAATTACGACTAAAGTCCTAATTGATAGGTTGATTGAAAAACATCTATAGCTTTCAAACGGTATCATATTTTTGGAATCCAAAACATGCATCACATTCTATGCTTCACATACTATAGGATTAAAAAAATAAAATTTGAATTTGATGAAGTTTTGACCAAGTTAAGGTGGTCGACACATGAAGTTTTATATTTTTAAAAGTTGTAATAAAAAATCATAATTAATTATTTACTTGGAAAAAATTACAAAAATTATGCATCACATCGGACATGAGTCCTCTACTTATGTCTAAAATATTATAAAAAATATTATCATTTTATTGTGGTTAGGTGGTCCAACACCTACTTCTTATTTTTCCCTAAATTTAAGTACTATTGCATAGAAATTTCAAATTTTCACCAAATAGATTTTTTTTAAAATAAACTAGTAGTTTAGAAACTACATTCAATTTTCTACAAATTCTATTCTTACATTTTTTTGAAATAATATAGATAACTTATTCAAATTTTTACGTCAAGTTGCCTAACTCTGATTTTTTTGAATTTTTTGCCACTTAAGGGCCTGTTTTTTCCATGATGATCCTGCACATACCCGGGTCCACAAACCCTTATATCCCAAGATGATGTACCTTGTTGACAATGGTGGTAGTGCTAGCTAATAGAAAATAGACTACATAGGGACTATAGTCCATGTAGTTATCTTTGATCAATAGGGCCTTAGGCCCCTATCTTGTTCTTCGATCATGGTGAGCCAACACCCAACCCTATGAGAAAAATGAAAATAAAAATTACAAATGTTTAAATTACGTTTCCAAAAACTCTGCTTGTGTACTGCCTTAAGCACCATTGCCACTCCAATGTACCCAATCCAACCCTCACTAATGTTAGCATGGTACTAGTTGTACAAATTAGCTCTTTTAGGCCCCTCTTTATCCCTCAAAGTGAGTTTTCTTCTAGGGGACGTAAATTTCACATATTTTATCATTTTTTTTACTTCTCACAGTCATTGGAAGGCTCTCTTTGATAATTTTTTTGTGGTATAGGTTTGGTTTTTATTTTTATTTTTCTACATTAGAATTTGGTATCACAAAGCCAACACTACTCCAAAATGGTTGTCAATTCATAAATTTTAATATATTGTCAAATTTTAGATTTTAAATAAGTGGTGGAGTGCATTTGTAACTTGTAATACATAATAGATGCTCGGTGATTTTTTATTTGGTTGTACAGATAGGGGATTATAATTATTCAATCAATCATAGAAGATTAAGATTTAGGGTATGATTATGTGAGCATCTAGATGAATTGGTCGAAAAAAATCGTGTGATAGCATGTTTTTATGAGACCAATAAAATGGTACATTAGATTATAAAATTTTGTGCTTCTTGATATAGGTCTATAGTTATTTTTAGATCATGAACTTTGATGGAGGTATATGTTATCTTTGGGTTTGAGGACATAGTTGATACCTATGTAAGACATAGAGTCTTAGTTCAGTGAGAGTTGAGAATAGGTATAGTGATAGTGATGATTATGGTGTAATGAATGTTCATGTCCATTTGAGCATTGGAATGGAACATTGTCATGTATGCAGTTGAGAGGTTATGGTATTAATTGGTTCATGATTGTAGGTGATGGTGTGGTTCAGTGTTGGGAGGTTGTTCTTATCTCTAAGATGCTTGTTTGGTTCCTTGAATATGGTTACTCATTTGTCTAGATTTATTTGGAAAATAATATATCTATAGGTGATCTAGTGTTTGAGTCTTGAGATTTATATATTATATCTTATTTTTGTATCTTGATTTACATGTTATTGATGTGATGGTGAGTTTTTATGTAGCATTGGTTTGGGATCTATAATTTTTGTAGTTTTATAGGTTGGCCACCCATTGGTTGTGAGGGTTGAATCAAATGTGGAATTTCTATATACATATATGAGTTTTTAGCATTGATACATATTCAACTAGTTGACCTTGTTTGTGGTCATTTGTGCACTGGTATGTTGCATTGGGATGAAAGGATAGATGACTAGAGTGCATGCAGTATAGTCAATTATTAGGAATTGTAGCATGATATTTATCATAATGTCATGGATAGCTTGGTTATATGGTTTAATATAACATTTTGATAGTGATGTTTTGGTGGGGGTTTATCTTGTTCGGTTCGAGACCTTGGTTCTACTTTATTCTATAGAGTTCTTGGTATTGTAGTTGAGTGTGTGTTGATCATAGTTTATTTTCATTTATGAGATAGTTATAGTCATGTGATTCGAGATTTTAAGATCTTGGTTCTAGCCATGGAGGACTCTTAGAGTCTTTGGTTGAGGTGTTAGTTTATGACTTGTCAACTTTGATAGGTGATCCTTGGTTGAGAGGATAGTTTGGTATTTTACCTTGGTAGAATCTTGTTTGCGCATTAGATTATTGGAATGATATAGGTGATCTTGGGAGTATGATATGTTCATTGGAGAATATGATCTTCTAAGAGGTCATGTGCATGGAAATGGGGACCAAAAGGGGGTCAAAAGTGACCAAGTTTTTTAAATAAAAAATTGAAGATAGAAAATTTTGAAGATTTGAAAAGAAAAAGATTTACAGTGGCTTGAATCTAGTTTCTAAACCCCTATTTAAAAAAAATGGTGGGGATGAAGAGGTTCAAATAGGGGAAGCACATAAAATGCTCCTAGTTTTGTCCAAAAATATAGCTTAGAATTTGATGCATGCTTCCCCCTAAAATGCTTAATTTTTAAACTTATTTCACAAATTTCTTTAGTGGAAAATTAGCTAACATCATATAATTTATGCCTAATTTTTTTGTTATTATTTTAATAAATGTATAATTTTGTACTATTTTTTAAAGTAGACACATACTAAAAACTGGAAACTTGTGTGTGCTCCCCTATATTTAAAAAAAAAACTAGAATCAAAATTCATTTTAGGAACATGTATAAAATAGAGTCTAGAATGTGAAAATATAATTTATTTAAAATTTAAAAGTAAATAGATATAAAATACACCAAAATACAATATACCTAGGTTTTTGAAAAAAATGACACTAGCAAAAGAAATTAAAGATCAAAACCTCAACGTACTTAAAATGTAGAAAATATTACATGGTTAGAAAGGTAAGAGAAAAATTAACATTCTTCATATCAACATTAGAAAATGTGAAAACTTGATGGAGAGCATGCTTGACATGTAGTTTATTTTTTATATTTTACAAAAAATATATCTTTGGATATTGACATGCAAGTCTAACCCTTTGGGTTGGATTACCAAGGAAAATCTAGCCCTAAGGCTTGGTATTTTTCAAGGTAAGTTATAATGTGAGTGCATTATACATCTCAAATATGAACTTTTTTTGTCCATTTTTATGTTGTTGGACTTAAATTTTGTCCCTTTTATTGAAGAGCTAAAACTATTTTTTTTCCTAATTATGTCTTAGATCTTTGTTAGACTTTCTTTGTCCATTTTTGTGGAGATCTAGATTGAATTATTAGTTTTGAACTGTTTCTAAGAAAGGGCTCCATCATATTCCAATGTACATATAATGTATCCTCAAATATGATATCTTGGGTTCTATTACTAGAGATCTCTTAAAAAATGAAGTTGCACTCGCCAATAATCAATTTAGTCACTTTACTTGTAGTAATACAATATGTAATAATATAAAACAATGTCTGATCCTTGGTGACCATTATGAACAGACACTCATGACTAGTAGTCCTCATGTATCAATATTTTCCAGAGAACTACATTTCAATCTCTAAAAATCATAAATGAGATAACAAAAATGTGGCCAATAAGTTGTCGCCATCAATCAATCTAGGACAACTCTACATCATTAGAAAAATTAATATGTAAAATATTCTAGTTAGCAAGTTGACATCCAGTTCTAGATATATCATATTTCTCATAATAGACACAACCACTCATTAAGTGCAATGTATACAATAAGGAGGAACATATACACATCAATTATCCACCAATAACATCTACAATCAACAAGTTATAAGACATCATCAAATGCATCACAACTTCAAGTGTAATGATTAGGTACATTAAAAAACCTAGTGTAAGATAAAAAAATCCTGAAGCGTTAAAAAATAATTTGCAATATATATGTGAAATCTAAGTACGTCAACCATGTCATCGAAAAACTCTAGGAAAAGATAGGAAGACTTTAAAATACATCAACAATGTCATATAAGAAACAAACCTACACAAAACATCTTAAGTGCACATATCTATTATATTTGTATAGTATCTACTTAAATTTGGTATACACTTAAGATTTCACACTAGCATATGAGATGAGAGAATGCCAACAAGGTCTCGCTAATGGAGAAAGAGTAGCTAGAGAATATACAACACTAACTAAGAAGTAAGAAAAGATAAAAACTTAATCATCATATGAGAACTTCTATAAATTGGCACAAATCTCAATGAAGCCCTTGTGAGCTTTTATCATGATTCTTAACTAAGTTGCCCTTACCACCCTCTTGAATAAGAAAAAGGAAATATCTCAATTTCCAGAGCCTCAAATAATTAGAATGAATCAGTAAGGACCAGTTCACCATCATAAGTGCATATTCAACATACACAAAACAATCTCACTACTTAGCAAAATTATTATTTATGTGAATCAATTTCAATTATGCAATCTTCTTAGCAAGTAGTTTCTTCTTAAATATACTAAGGGTCATTTTATGAATATCAACATTAACACTATTCATTATAGGCTCAAAAATATCTAAAAGATTGATTTCATCATCATCACAAGAGTCAAGATGGACAATTACATCACCGTTTTGAGTTCATAGATCTTTATCATTAATAATAGACTAAAGTCTCCTATAAAATTTGGTCTTAAAATGAACCTTGGATCTCCATATAGAATTATTTATTCAACTAAAATACATATTCCTCATATACTTTGGAGGTGGATCTTACATATATCAATGTCTAATAGAATAAGTATGTTGATAGTTACATGATGTACAAGAGTGTCAACCAAAGAAAGTACTAGAAAGATGAACTTAATGCCATCAATGGGAACAAATTTGGATATTATTGGATTCACTACAAAGAGTTTTTTGCTATTTTGACAACTCGTGTATTTTTGAACTTCACAAGAATGATCAGCAAGTGGTGATTCATAATTCCTCCTAGTACAAATTTGATGGGTTTAAAATACTCTAACACGTAAGATCCAACAAAACCTTTATAACCAAGTGTAGTAATGGAAAAAGTATCCCTTTTCCTTACTTGATTGGGGAATAATTTTCATTGAATTAACCTAATTTTGCCTAGGGGTGCTACCACAATAGTGGTTTACACTTTCTGAGAGATCCTAATTTTTGTTGAAATCACATATTTTTAGAAAATATAATGATTTAAGCCTTGAAAAGTTCCATTTAAAGGATTTCAATTGAATAGGGTTTGATCAAACCACCTTAGACGAAGCCCCCTTTGATAGAACCCCGCCAGTTTTAAACCATACCTATAACGGAGTCTCCTTTACACCTATCAAAATGCTGATAAAAAACCACTTTTGATTTACCTTTTAAGGGATCAAATGAATCCATTTAAAATTTATTTTATTGTAAGTATGCAATCCTTATTATAAGCTTCCAAAAAATTATAATTTTAATTAAATTTAATATGATTATTATATTTATTTTTTATTTCTTGTGAATGTAGGCTTTTCACTGAAAGTCAAGCTCTCTATTTTGCACATATGGAAAAATAGAAGATTATTAAAAAAATTTGAAAAATATGAGTGCATCAGATATTGGAGTCCTTGATCCAACAAAAAAATAAAATTGAATTTCAATACATACAAAAAAATTTATGTGTTATATGGTCGTGCTATGTCTAAATTATAATTGGTTTGACTTCAAAACTTGATTAAAGAAAAAATATTCAATAAAAACTATCTAACCAAGTGGAAGCACTAGATATTGGAGTTACAAATCTAAATTCGAAAAATTAGAATTTTATCCTTCATGGAAAAAGTTATGTTATAGGTGAGCGTCACTTTTTCAAAATGTTATTTTCAAAAAAACTAGTTTTTGAGGGAGATGGAAAAAGAAGTGCAATCTTATTCCAAAAATTTTGAAAAAAATATATTTAGATTCTACAAAAAAAATGTCACGAAACTCTAGTTTGCATCATCTTCAAATTCCTCATGGTTTAGCTGCTATAGGTGCCTGAAAGTGAAGATTTAGTTAAAAAAAATTATTTCAGTGTCTAGTTTGGCCAAAAATTGTAAACCACTATTGTGGGATCACCCCTGGGTTTAATGTTGTAATGTGTTGTAACACATTCACATTGATATTGGGCCCCTTTTTAATAAAATGTGCCTAATTTGTACCTTATTTTAGGTGTTGTAAAGTGTTGTAACACACTTTCACACTTACCTAGGGTCCTTTAATTAATTGTGGTTAATTAGAGTTAATTAGCCCCTTTAATTCAAATTTAAGCCTTATTTGTGACACCTTCCAAGGATCCATCCTGACACCCAACATTTAAATTGCATAACATTTAATTGGGAAAATTTGAGGTTCTAGAAATTGGTGCTAGGACCCATTTTTCTTAGGTGGTGAATGGGTCCTCCCTCTATAGGACCCCCTTTTATGTGCATATTCTACATGGGTTTTTGATGTACTTTCATTCCTCGAAGGCAAGGTCCTAGAAAATTGTGTCAGGACCCATTCACCCTAGGTGGCGAATGGATCCTCCCTTAATGAGGACCCCCTTTTTGAACTTTATTTTAGAGAGATTTTAATAACATTCATTTCCATATTTGTTGTCGACTTGAATTGTTTGAATTTCGGGGTTAATCTCTTGATTTAGTATAAATAAGGGGTTAATTCACATTGTTTCTCCTAAAAAGAGCTAGAAAGTTTACAAGAGGTCTAAGCATTCAATTTTTCAAGCATTAGAGCATTACAAAAACATTTTCAAAGGCATTTCAAGGTAGATTATCAATGCTTTATTGCAGCAATTTGAGATCATTTCATGATGACAAGGGTTTAATGCATTCATGCATGTTGTTGAGCTAAGATAGTGAATGTAGCATTGAAGATCTACTTGCAAGCATTGTTATACATCTTATTTGAGATTAAGATCTACATTCTTCATGGCCATAGTTACATGTTAGATTGCAGATTTATCTTCCAAGACAACTTCCAAGGTATCAACATTGCATCATTTCATGTCCATGCTTCAATTTCATTATTTCATCATTTGGTTTAATTACCTACAATGGGTTTGACTTAGGAAAACCCCTATTCACTAAAAATCAACAAGTTTTTCTCCTCTTGAGTGTGTGTTTGCAGATTTATAGGTTGAAGATCAAGTGGAGAAGAAGTTTGGAAGCAAAATTGTCAAAGTTGTCAAGTTGCAAGATTGACTAAATTTTAGTGCAAGAACAAAGAATTGAAGCTACAAAATTTATTACAGGTTTTTAGGAGCTAACAACCGGGAATATGAGAGTGCAGACATCAAGGAAAATAACCCAGATCTCAGTTTCAAAAACCGTAACAAGGACCCATTTTCCACTAAAGGCGAATGAGTCCTTTGTGCCCTAAAAATAGGCTTCTTGCAGCAAGGTACACACCATTTTAGGCTCTAAAAACTCCCCTCATAGTTGCTATAATAGTTAGGGTTAGTTTTTGATTGTTATTTGCATCTTACCATACACATAATCACATGTCTAATGGTGGAAGATTAGTGGTTCATCATCTTGTTGATTCATTTTGATGCAAACTCTACTTTAACCACCTAAACACCAAGATCATACTTTCCCTTATTTCTTTTTCGAGATTCACAAACTCTCACAATGGGTTTTAATGAAGTAACAAATTTAGAATCAATAGATTTTTTTTTGTGATTTGGTTGTTGGGATTTTTGAACCACATACTTAGACACAATATTTTGTTTTTGTGACATAAGAGAAGATGCAACATATTATTGCTTGATTTTGAATATGATATTTCTTTTTTTTTCACCTTACGATGTGGAAATGCTAGAAGAAGGTACATCATGCTTAATATTTTTCTTATGTTTTTTTCCTAAATGATCTTTTAACCTATTAATATATTTTCTCAATTATATGTATTGGTTACAAAATTTGTATGAATAGAGTTTTGCATTGTATCCAATATTCAGGTATCAACTTTACCTCAATTTTTGTGCTTACATGAATTTGCAAGGATAATAGATCATCAATGTACATTGTAGACATGATTGCAAGCAAATATTTGAGTGCAAACACATAGACACACATGTTGGAGTTTCATACTATCGAAAATACTTAGATTTAAATACTTATGTGGATAAATTTACTCGTAACTCAAGTATATAACTTTAATTAATTATTATATCTACACTAAAAATAACATTTTTCACAATATTAATTTTGATCATACATACTTTAAATTTTATCCAAACAAGTATCATTCACCATTTATTTTTATTTATATTTTTATATTTTAAGAAAAATATCCCCCTTTCATAAACATAATTAATAAAATCCTTAATTTCCTCCTACACATCATCAATTTAAATTCAATCATAGAAAAACTTTAACCTTATAATTCTTTTTTGAATGCTTTCCTCTTTATTAAAAAAATATTTTTGGTAGATAAATCTTCATTTCTAACAAATATGCATGCCATGTACATCATACACCACTTATTCACCAATTCAAAAAATATACACTATGAACAAAATTATGTCATTTCTACCAGACATTGATAGTTTCATATCTTTCAAAGAGATTTTAATTGGACAAGTTCATCCACAATTATGTAGGGTTGATCCCATAATAGTGGTTTACAATTTTTGGCCAAACTGGGCACTGAAATTATTATTTTTAACTAAATCTTCACATTCGGGCACCTATAGCGGCTAAACTGTGAGGAATTTGAAGATGGTGCAAACTAGAGTCTCATCAAATTTTTTCTGTAGATTCTAAAAATATTTTTAAAAAAAAATTTGGAATCAAATTGCACTTCTTTTTCCATCTCCCACTAAAATAGATTTTTTTTCAGAAACAACATTTTTAAAAAGTGACGCACACCGATAACGCATAACTTTTTTTCCATGAAGGATAAAATTCTAATTATTTCAATTTTAGATTTGTAACTTTGATATCTAGTGCTTCCACTTGGTTAGATAGTTTTTATTAAATATTTTTTCCTTAATCAAATTTCAAAGTCAAACTAATTACAATTTAGACATAAAGCAGATTGTATAACGCAGAACTTTTTGTATATGTCAAAATTTAATTTAATTTTTTTGTTGGATCAAGGACTACAATATTTGGTGCACTTATATTTTTCAAATTTTTTTGATAATCTTCTATTTTTCCACATGTGAAGAACAAAGAAATTCATTTTCGATGAAAAACCTATGTTTAATAAAACTTAAAAAACAAATACATAACAAAACCAAAACATATTAAAATTATATTCATTTGATAGCTTGTTCTGAGGAATACCATAATTATTTGAAATAAATTTTAAATGAATTCATTTGATCCCCCAAAATCTAAATCAAAAGTGATTTTTTATCAGCATTTTGATAGGTGTAAAGGAGACGCATTTATAGGTATGGTTTAAAACTAGCGAGGTTCTATCCAAGGGGTTTTGATCTAAGGTGATTTGATCAAACCCTCTTCAATTGGAATCCTTAAAATGGAACTTTTTAAGGATTAAATCATTATATTTTCTAAAAATATGTGATTTCAGCTAAAATTCATTCCTCTTAGGAATTGTAAACCACTATTATGACAGCACCCGTAGATGACTTCAATATTATTTCAAATCAATGGTCAAATATCTTTGAGTGGAAGGGAATATTCTACTAAAAGATTCATTTTCTATTGCTTCCAACTGCTAAAAGCCTCATGGAAGAAGCTCAACAAAGAGGTTGTGTTTTGTCTATTACTTCATTAGAGGTAGCAGAGAATTGATTGCCCATCAAGAAGATGTGCAACATAGGATTTTTGTTTCTTTCTTATTGTTGCAACCTGCAAGGAAAAAGGGATCTGATGAAAATTAATTTAAGTGAAAAAAATTAGTACAAAGTATAATATATTTTTTAATATAGTAATAATTTTTTTTTCTTTTTTCTTTTTTATTTCATTTTTAATCATGTATTGATGTAATAGGTATATTGAAAATAGTTTTACAAATTGTATAAATTCATATTAATAATGAACATGAGTAGTTTAATATATTGTAAAAAAGTAAAATATATCCAAAATAACATCTATTTTTGGAATCCAGAAAAAGGGTAACACACTAAATTACAATTTTCAGATCAACTTTTGAAGTTGATCCCATCCAAACTGTTGATTTCATGGGTATGTGCAGGATCATGATGGGCCAAAAAGTGGCGATATGATGGGTATGTGTAGTGTATGTGGCTGATGACTTTTTTTTACCCAAAATTGATGAAATGAAAAGGGTTTTTAAAGGATATTCTCAGCTTTCCACCAATATAAATTAATATGCTTTATTTTGATTTTAATAAATAATTGTTATTCATTTTCTATTTGAATTATGACTAAAGTCTTGATTGATAGGCTGATTGAAAAATATCTATAGCTTTCAAACAATATCACTTTTTTGAATCTGAAACATGCGTCACATTCTATGCTTCGCATACGATAAGATTAAAAAAAGAAAAATTGAATTTCATGAAGCTTTGACCAAGTTAAGGTGGTTAGACATACAAGTTTTTATATTTTTTTAAAATTGTAATAAAAAAATCATAATTAATTATTTACTTGGAAAAAAATTACAAAAAAATATGCATCACATCGAGACATGAGTCCTCTACTTATATCTAAGATCTTATAAAAAAATATTATCATTTTATTGTGGTTAGGGTGGTCAGACAGACACCTACTTATTTTTTCTCTGAAATTTAAATACTACTGCATTGAAATTTACAATTTTCAGCAAATAGATTTAAAAAAAAAAAAAAAAAACTAGTAGTTTAGAAACTAGATCAATTTTCTATAGATTCTATTCTTACATATTTTTAAAATAATATAGATAACTTATTCAAATTTTTACGTCAAGTTGCCTAACTCTGAATTTTTTGAATTTTTTGCCACTTAAGGGCCTTTTTTTCTATGATGATCCTGCATGTATACCCTCATCTAAACTATTAAATATAAAAAGTATACAACATTTATTTGACATAACTGAATCTTTCTTTATTTTATTGTGGCTAATGGATTTGAGCACCTCTACATTCCATTGATAGATGCAATTCACCCATTTTATTCTTTTCTTCAAATGGTGGAGTAGACTATTGAGTGATGGCAAAAACTTAAATTTCATAAGGATGTTATAGACTAGAATAAATATTATCATGTATGAATTCTCTAAAAATGTTATAGTTGAGAACATTCAACCTTTTCAATCTCCTTCCATGATTCTTCATCATAGTTTTAGTATCATTGATAGACCAAGATTTAAAAAAAGACATATCAGAGTTGCTTTATTATGGTATATTATTATATCTACAAAGGAAGATTTACATTCTTACTTATAGGCAATGAAGAACAATTTAACTACGACATATAAGAAAACTATCTGAATTGAAAACTAAATGAAATAAATTGATATTACTAATATTAAGGTATATATTTTGAACACATATCTATAATATGATACTTGTCCACAAATTTTTGTTCCATATGCACTTTCGAGGAGACATGGAACATGTATTCCTAAGCTTTGTGCAATAGTGAGCATCCTATATTGTTTGGAATCTTTGTATGCCTTTTTTCTGACCTAGCTTTCTTCTAGAACATCAAAAATCTAACACAAATGATCTCTATTATGCATGAGCTAACATGAGCCATTTTGTGGGCATGAAATTGGATTTCTAGAAAAATGCCTATGTCATTCAAAAATGATGAAATAATGACACTTCTTATGAAACAATTGGAGATATCCTATATTTTTTGTATCAGATCTTATGTAGAATTCTTATGCAATTTAATTACCAATGTTGGAAGCCAATTAATAGAGATTTTCACTAATTATATTTTTTGAAGAATTAATCTATATGGAATTCTTAGAGAGAGAAAGAGAGGTGTTCCATGTATAATGAAAAATGCATGGTTACTATTTTCATGTATCATGTGCCTTAAGGAGTGTCAATTCTTCTACATTTTTCTTTGAATAAAATATCACATCATTCTAAGATATATTTCAAAACTCTTAGAGGTGATCTATTTTTTATTCAATTGGTGTCATCATGTATTGATAATATAATCAAGTTTTTCCATTTCTTATGTGGAGTATGTTAAATAGTAAGGTCTCTTTCCTATGTACGTGCATTATTATTAATTTTAATTTTCATAAATTCAATTTCTTTATGTTCTGTCAACACCATATTTAGTCTGGTAAGATTGAATTTGTAAATGATTGGAATGATCATTCTACATCATTTGATTATCTCTCATTTTTGAGATGCTAAATATTTTTATTTTTCTTTGAAGGTTCAATTTTTTTAATATTCTTTCATCATTAAATATTTAATTTTTCTTTATTAAATATCATTGGAGTATTTGACCTATACTTGGAGCTTATCTTGTTGCTTGTTGGATATTTATTTTCAAAGTGACAACTTTTTACACTAAGGTCATCTTATATCCCTTTATTTATGAGCTTAGTAGTTTATATGTTAGCATTTTATGATCTATGTGACTTATTCTAATTTAGATTCCCAATTTTTACTATTCTATATTTTTTTGATTTAAAAAGATGTAAGCTTTGATTGTGAATCATTACCACTATTATTTTTTGATTTAACATGTATCTTGACATAGTCTTGATCAATGGGGAAGATCTTACACCATATAGAGTAGTTAGTATAGCTATAATAAATTTTCTTAGGTAGTTTGGTACATTATAAAGGTGCTTTAATGTATAGTCATCAAATTGACGCACACATTATTATGAACTCTTTTACGTTCCTTGTAAAATCAAAGCTACATAGGTAGCACCGAACTATGTTGGTTATAACCAATGTGAGTATTATGTGTGTGATATATTTACATGGTATCACCTTAAATTTCAGGATTGCATGAATGTGGTCCATATATCACATTTGAGGATAAAAAAATATTGCATTAGGATCCCTTCATGAACACTTGTGTTTTCTAATAGGCTTTCAATTTTTAATAGAATTCAAAAAGGAGCATATGGAAGACAAAAACTTCTTCAACAAGACAAAACTTGAGATAGTTGATTCCATATTCAAAATTTGAAAATAAATGTGAACTCTTTGTATTATACCTTATAGATTGAAGATATATGAAACAAATTATTTTGATTTTCTTGCAAAATAAAATAAATATTATGTAACTTATCTAAGCATTTTTATATTTATTTATTTTTCTCAATTTTGGCTTCCACTTAAATGAGTGCCATTTATAAGGTGGTAAAAATTGTTCATGGCTATGGAATGTATTGCAATTTTTCTTTCAAGCAAACTATTGTATATGACTATTTTGCATATGGGCCTTATAGAGACCTTGTACTACTCTTTTCACCATGTATTTCACACAAGCTTGCTCTAAACTGCTATTATGCTCTCCATCAAGAATCCTTTACTATACAACCACAAATAGTTAAATGCATATCAATATATGTATTTTCCTTAGTTTATTTATCTCTAAACCTTATATTTATTTTGTGTATTATTTATTTTTTCCCCTAATGGATGTTGTTATAATTGGGGCAACCACTTTTTTGGAACACATTGTCAATGTATTCTAACATTGATAATGGTAGTACCCATTGCAAGAGTAGGATTGATGGGAGGAGCATCAAAGGCCATGATTTATCTTTACTATATGCCTCTTTGAATTTTATATTTATGGAATACTATAACATGTGAATTGTATTATATCCCTTTTTCATTACATGTTCCTCACTCAAATATCTCATCTACACTCCCTTGAGTGTTCACAACCTTCACTTTATTTATTATTTGTTTTTATAAAGTAGAATTGTGGTGCAACAAAGTAGAATATTAAATTCCTCTACACAAAGTAAAAAAAAGCATCCTCAATGTTTGGTAAGAACTTGGAGACATTATAACTTTTGTTTTCAATGTGGAATATATGTTTAGAATTATTTTCCATTAATTTTGCTAGATAATGACTATTTATATAGTTCATACCATCTTAGGCCTTAATTTACTTCGTAAACACCTTGCATGGTATTGTAAATATAAATAATAATTATAATGCTATTGTAGAGGAAATAGATACATCCTTTATAAATATATTTAATTATGGGATAAATTAAGATAAAACTTAGACATATAGGTAGATTTTGAATGCTAAGACATTATTGAAATAAAGAAACTAGAATTTTGACTTCAATTTAATGTTAAATACTTGAGATAACTCAAATATGTTTGAAAACTTTAGATAGGGTTGTGCCTATGATTGGGTTCAACAACCTTATGATTTTTTCCTAATGGTGTTGTTAAGTTTTAATAGAGACAAACCTTAGATAAAATTTATAAAAGATGTTTACATGATTTATGTATGCATAAAGAAAGCTAGGTGGTGCTAAAGAGTATTGTTGGGACACTTTATAAAAAAGGGAAAGAGCCATCAACTTCATTGTTAGTAGTCATTGTTTGAGAGTAATTTAAAATGTGATCAAAATAGAGAAATACCATAGATAGTTGGATGCTAATGTAGATAGAGTAGTTGATAGTTGAGCATACAAATATTAATAATTAATATAAAATTGTGTAGTCATAATTGTTGAATAAAAATGATCGCTAATGATCTTAGAATAATCTAGGGTGATGTCTTTACATAAATCAACTTGAATAAAAAATTAAAAACTATTGATGTATTGATTGATCGATAATTGTCAAGTTCAAAAAGAATTGGTGTGAGAAACCATTTAATTTGAATTTGAAATCATGAAAACAAGACCACAATTATGATTTATTGTAAGAATAAAAACTCTAAGTACAACCTCTAGTCTAAAATAAAGAATATCCTTAAAAACTAAATGATAACATAATAACAAAATATAAAAACTTAGATTAACAAATTACTCATGGTAAAATTATATTTTAAACTACAATTATCAAATGGATGTTTAAGAAAGCTTGTAATAATAATTTCCTTGGGTTCTGGACAGGGTTGACTGATTTACTAAAATCATCTTGTTGTGGGTAAGAGGTCACAAGGTCCAATCTCCCCCTTCCACGTGATACCCGAGAGCATGTCGCGCCAACCATGTCGCGCCAACATCACTGATCATGTGAAAAAAGTTTACCAAACACACTGCAATTTATAGAAAAAAATACTTTTGATCGTAGTGCCTTTCCCTCCTCATTTTAAGAAGCCCGGGAGGTGTGCATTAACAAAACAAAGCGTTGACGGTTAGTCCGTCCCCTTCTAACCCAACTAAGGGCGCGCCGAATTCCACTGGACGGACGATTCATTTTCTTACGTGTTTGTTTAGTTTTTAGTCGGTTAGAGCGCCATTTTTAAATTTGAAGTTGGCCCACAACAGTATAAATTGTTTGGTCTCAGTACAGAAAGTAAGTCAGTCTTGGTAGAAGCAGCAATGGAGTCGGGCAAGGGCAGCGATGGAGAAGGTAGTATTGCGTGCGTTGCTTCTTCGCTTTCGCAGTGGGAACGAAAGATCTCCAAAATGGAGCGCAGAAGAGATGAAAGCGCTTGTTCGATTCCGCGCACATTTCGACAAGCTATTCAGCCGATCTCAGGGAAATAAAAGCGAGGGTTGGCACCAAGTCGCCCTCTCTCTGCGAGACAATGTTTTCAGTGCGTGTGAGAGAACACCGCGAATGTGCGAAACAAAATGGGCAAATATCACTCACAGCTATCAAAAGGCAAAGCTTGCAGGGGAAGGCATTGCAGACGGCGTGGCTTAACCAGCACACTCTAAGCGTTGACCGCTTAGATGGCTGGTGTGGGGCCCTCTAAACCCGTTCCGTTCACCGTTCGCCATCGCCGTTAACTCTCGTCCTCCGTTACTCCAGCACAAAGTTCAATTTTTAAAAGTGGTTTCTCCCGCCCGTAAGATCTCCATTACTCCCGCACAAAGTTCAATTTTAAAAATTTGTTTCTCCCGCCCTTAAAATCTCCATATGCAGGTTTTTGACCCGAACAATTTTCATTTGCGCGCCTGCTCCTGGCTTGTGCCAAAATGGGAGCTTTGGAACAGGGTATGAACATCCATCAAAACGTAATGGAATGGCAATTGTTTTCAGACATCACAGTTGGAAATGCTCTGGTAAACATGTATGCAAAAATATGGTAGTATAGAGAAGGCACGCGAACTGTTTGATCAGATGCTTCAAACAAATGTGGTCTCATTGAATGCTAGGATTGCAGGATATGCACAAAATGTCTTTGTTGAAAAGGATTTAGAAACTTTCAACAGAATGTGATTGGCAGGTGTAAAGCCAGAGTTCGCAGCCTCTACCAGCATCCTCACAGCCTGTGCGAAAATGGGAGCTTTGGAAAAGGGTATGGACATTCATCATACGATGAATGATAGAGGAATTTTGCAGATGTTGTAGCTGCAACAACCCCGGCAGACATGTATGCAAAACGTGTAAGCATAGACAAGGCACGTGAACTGTTTCGACAGAACGCCTGATTGCAGGATATCAGCACAATGGGTTTGTTGAAAAGGCTTTAGGAACTTCCAACCAAATGCAATTGGCAGGTGTACAGCCATTCTCTACAACCATTGCCGGTATCCTCCCAGCCTACGCCAAATGGGTATGGACATCCATAGAGGAATTTTGTCAGAGGTAGTTGTAACTGCTGTGGTAGATATATGCAAAATGTAGTTACATATTCTAAAAGTAATTTTCATTTCCTTATCACAGCTACAATTTATCATATAAATTAGTGAAGATATTTGAGATCATGGGAGTTGAGGAAGGTTGTGGCCTATGTTTTTAGGTTGAAACTAATGAAATAGTATTTTTTGGATATGTATTATGTATGAGATCTGTGATGTTATTAAATTATGATGATCTATGTCCAGGCTAGAGTTCTCAATGTGGTTGATGTGTGAATATGTCATTCTATGTTTGTGAATTCATGAGTCTCACGGTCTCATGCCTAAGTTGGGATCCTTGTGTATGAGTTTGATCTATTGTAGCACAATATACATGTGATCTAGTGACAAGAAAGACTCCATGGATTAAATTGTTAATTATCCTTTAGGTCTCAATGGAGTTGTATAGTTGTCATTTTATGAAGAGGATAGCTCCATGGTCATTCATTAATAAAGTAACATAATAGTTATTATGGTGAATCAAATGTTCAAATGCTAGTCATCCTAGTAGAGATGGGGTATTTTCTATCTTAATGAGGTGTTACCTTGATTATCAAGGTTTCCTTAGAATGGTTGATATCTTAGTTTAAAGTTGGATAGAGTTGATTTGGTATAGCAAGATGCTACAGTGTGATCAAGGTATTTTCTTGTTGGCATGTGCTAGGGCCCATTGAAGTGGTTTTAGCCCCCCAAATTATGTTGAATGCAATTGTGACTCAAATGTTTAGAGACATGTGTGTCTATATGTAAGCATGCTTGTGCATGTGTCAATTGGTCAATCTAGTGATATTGAGTTTTAGATCGACTAAGTGGTGGATTCCATAATTTTTCTAGATTAGCTATGTGGTGGATTCCATGGTTTTCTTGGATTGGTTCTAGAGATTAGCTACAAAATTTCTTAGATGGTAGAAGCCTTGCACCAATCAAAGGGGTTGAAAATCTTTGAATGGCCACACACCTCAACAACACCCATATGAAGTTGAATACCTCATTGTAATGGTGGATAGGAGGAAAAGTAAGCATGATACTTGGGTTGGCCTCCAAGAAAAGTACATTGCACTTTAATAATAAATTGGTAACACATGTTCCTACATTCTATGAATTAATGAACAACTCTAGTTGTAATAAAGATGAATGAATATTATCTAGATAAATTCATGAACCTAACTACAATTATATTTGGTTGTTGTAATGAACTTTGTGATCTTTGTTTACCCAATATGTCTATATGTATATAGGAGAAAGGGGTAAGATAGTAATTGAATACTTTTGCATTAGTTGCATACTTCAAAAATGCTAGTGAAGACTAAATTCCATATGCCACATCTAATGTTTATTTACAATCCTTAATCACAACTACATTAAGAATCTTGAGTTCTTGTATTTGTTTTATGCATAAATTTTATAGTGGGAGATTCATTTCATCATATTCAACAACTTATACGTTGTGGCTAACAATTTTTATTTAGTTGATTTTAAAATAGAATATTATCATAAGCATGCATGTTTCTATGCAATAAAGACAAGCAAAATTGTTTTTTGGAAAGAGTCTATAATGATGAACTTTAAGAGATGGATTTGTTCTTGACAATTTATTTAGATGGCTTCTTCCTTAGAATTTACTATGTCCCATCCCACTTTTAGGTTCCTTTTTTTTCTCATTCCATTATTATCCAACTATTAATTTGTTAGCTTCCTTGGCAAAATTCAATCTCTTATTTCATGCTAAATGAGAAGTATTTCTTTTGCAATTGATTTTAATATTTCATTTTTTATTTTCTTTTGTTGGGTTCTCTCTACTCCCAATGCCCTTGCTCTTTTTCCTCCATCTTAGAGCTTAGTAACTCATACATGAACTACTCTTATCCTTATACCATCTTCTCTCTTCTTATTCCTCATGGTTGAAGTTAAATTGTTCCACAGTTATAAACAAGTATTTCCTATTGATACACTACAAAGACTAACTTTTGAACTTTAGCTTTCTTACTATTTGCATCAATAGAGTAGCTGCATGATCAATACCTAATCAATCTCAAAATTAAACCTAAAATTTTATCCTTAATGTCCCATTAGGCCCTTAGATTTAAACCATGCTTTGATACCATATAGGATAGCCCAATGGACTTGGCAAAAATTAGACTAGATTTATTTAATTGAACTGCTTAAGTTTTTGCTCACATTATATATAGGAATGTAGTCTTACAAAATCAATAAATCCCTATGATAAGTCTTCTTTCCTCTTGGGGACATATTTCCATTACAGATCTACTCTTAAGACATTAATAGGAAAGAATTTTCTTCAAGAATTAATGGTTAGGATTCATTACAAAAATATCTTTCAATATTAAAAAGGAAGCTAGTCTCAAAGGATAGTCTTGATAGAGAAATTATCATGAAGGGAATCTAAGACTTATTATAATTAATTCAAGCAATAACCTCCCATACTTAAATTATTTAGACTTTAGATCATTGAATCTTGCAACTTAGAGCCATAAGATAGTGAATTCAGTCTAGGATATTAGAATTTACCTCAAAGAGTTTCGTTATACTTCTTTTGGTCAATTCTAGTTTTTAAAGGGGCAACATTCATACTTCCATTTAGAGGATAGGCACCACTGCTTGATTTACTTTGGTCAATCGATGACTTAGATTTCACTTGATAGAG